>APFE031136886.1:86292-108151 GCA_000404065.3 Pinus taeda | reverse complement strand
ATATCGGTATGCTATGCCGAGAGAGGAGATGTTCAGGAATTCCATTTCTTCCTGGATGTACTTGTGCAGGCAGCTGTGGTATTTGAGTATCAAATGCTGCTCTGAATCCTTGATACCCAACTTCGTGCGAAGAGTATGGAAAAGATTGGTGAACTCCGGCACATCTTGATCCCTTCCCTGCTGCAGCGTGGTCCACTTTATGTATTCATCCTCATAGCTTCCAACAGGGTAGTATTTCTCCTTAATGGCCTCCCAGAATGAATTCCAGGTGGGTGCGGCTGAAAATAGCGAGCCTGTAGTTTCATCCTCCTGCTTGCAGTAGGTTTCCCACCAGTCCTTGACGTGGGGGGCTGCTTTGAGAAGAGCGAAAGCAATCTTTTCCCGACTCAAAAATTCATGAACAGAAACATAACCCTCTAGCAGATTTAACCATTTATCTACAGCATCTGCGTCTATCTGACCCTTGAATATGGGGATTTCAAAATTAACTTGTACCTTAAAGGGCATGGCATTTCCAGAGTAGTTGCTGGAAGCCGATGCGTCACTTCTGGGTAGCCACTGAAGGATCTAAGAAAAGTTGTCCATCATCGCATTCTATTGTCACTCGAGTGCTTCTTCAACCAAGATTTTGATAGGATATCCTACCCCCTTGTCTTTCTTTTCATCCACCATGGGAGGCTGTTAGGATTTGTGACACTAGTCTTGTAAAGGTTCGACAAGTTCAAGCCCTAACTCCTTATATCCCGACCTCATTGGGGACATGCAAATAAAAATAGAGAAAAGACATACCGCTTTGATACCACTGATCTGGATTTAAATAGGAATGCAACAAAATATAGAGATAACCTTATACAAAAAGATGCATCGGAAGTCATGCTTCATTTCATTAATGGAAATTACTTAAACATGTTTACAATCAGAAAATGGAAATAAACCAGCTAGGGCGATGGTAGCTTATCTCTAAGAAGATATGTGGTGGCTACATGCCTCTGAACTATCTTACAATGAGGCTTGAAGGCCTATTTATTGTTGAGAAACAATGGAAAACCCTTCACATCGCGAAACCTAACCCTAGAAGATGAAACACCAAATTGTGGGCCCCGTTTTGGGTAAGTTGGTACATCAACTTCCTGGGGTCGTAACTTTGGCATACAATCTTCGTTCGATGCATATAATAGCTGATTAGAAATATCTATCCGAGCACTACCACTTTGGCAAGGGAAACATTGGTCCACGGACCCATGTTTCCCCCAGATTTCCTAAAAAATGTTATTTAGGGCCTCAAAATGGCTCCGAAAGTTCAGGACCCGAAGCACTGCTAAAAATAGTAAACTATGCTACAATTTAGGAAACTGAAAAAACTGAAAGAGATAGTTATGGGGGTCCAAATGGGCTAGGTGGGTGGCCATGAACATCCACCTAGATCAGTGGATTAGATGATGATTTTTGAAGTTGAAGCCTGAAGAGAAGGCCCTAAGCTTTAAGGATGTACTGTCATAATTATTAATAGTGCAGAGACATGGAGAGAAATATTGCAAGGTAACATCAATAGCAATTCAAAGGCTATTGATCCACAAAGTTCTTGACATTTTACCAAGAAATTACATCCCCAAGTGGAGCCACTATTAGGTTCCTATACTAATAGGAGTCATCATTTTGAATGACTAACCTTAAGCCTTGTAATCTTGTACATACCTTTGCTCTGTATAAATGTTTTCCATATTAAAAAGTAAAAAAATGTAAAGAGGGCATGCCCTAAAAGAATAATCAAACGATAAAAAGAATGAAAAGGTCAAAAAAATGAAAATATATGAACCCCAAAAGACAAAAAGAGACCATGAAAGTGTGCAAGTCAAAATGCCACTACTATTTACTTTTTATGCATAATAAATTATTGTATGTAGCTTGTTACTCATGCCACAATCCATGATAGTCAAATTTTTTAAACTTGGCTATTTCATGTTTTAAATTTTATGTTTATAGTTAGAGAATAAAATATGACCAAACAATATAATCTTGGCAGATCATTAGATAGGTATAGTGAATAAAAGGAGCTCATAAGTTTAATCTAAGCCCTTAGACAATCTAAGGTTAGATTTAGATAGTTTTCTATGTAAAGAAAAGGAAAATATTGATAAGGGTTTGCTAGCCTAAATGCACCCAAATAAAGTGAAGAAAAATGGCAGGATAAGTAGATGGGTAAGTAGTAGAAAGGTTGCAGAAATATCATGTGGTTGCATAAAAAACACGTATGTCATTGTTCCAAATGCATCTTTCAAATATGCATAAGTGGAAAACAAAAAAAGGCAATGGTTTATAATATGATTTATTTAGCATCCCCGTCATTAATTATTAACCCCTATAACACTTACTCATTTCCCTTTCATAATAAAAATATTAATACCTATAGCTCTTTAAGTCAAAAAGGCTCAGAGCATTTCTTTGACTTTTGGTGGGATCGGATCCTCGACTTGATGACTTTAGGAGGAAAGGTGTTAAATTCCCTTCCAATTCATTCATCCCCCTCACAGAACCTCTTTTCCTAAAGGTTAAATTCTTCTTTCCTAGGAAAGCCCCTCGATAAACATATTTTATGCAAAAAACCGACCAAATTACATTTATCATAAGTACAATACCCCTTCTGCTCATTTCACCTCATATTAACTTTTTAATTAAATATATAAAATTCCCAAAAAACCCACTATCCTATATATATTTAATATAAAATAACCCCTCCGCTTAGTTTAGTTATAAACTATACAACTACCCCATATACCACAAAATATATTAAAATCCTGCCCTCAATCCTTAATCCTGTATTAAGGTGCCCCCGATGAGATTAAAGTTCTAATTTAATATTATACCATTGGTGATTGGACCCATGGCCCCCCTGAAAACTTTATGTGTAAATCACCATGCAGCTCCATCTACCAACCACCATTGATCATCCCTCCCCATCATCCAATAGTCTGTGATCATATTAGTTGTGCTTAGTGTCTGCCCTTTACCAACCCGATAAAGTGGTTTTCCCCCTGACCCCCGATGCTACGTGTCAAACGATGAATGGAATTGGGCGACCTCTCCTGAATACCGCCCACACAAAAAAAGTGGTGCAATGGCGCTCCTAAATAGCTTCCCCCATTAAACTGAAAAACTACCACTATTCATCAATCAATGAACCTGCCAAAAATTAATGTCTTTCCTATAAAAGCCCCATTATCCCTCTTTTTGTTCTTTTCACACAGTTTCTCTTGAGAACTCAGAAATCTGTTGCAAAGCTTGCAAATTGGTAATTCGCTCACAGACCTCTGCCATTGCTCCACAGACACTGCAGATAGTCCAACTCATTCATCAGTTCGTACCAAAACTATACATACCTTTGTAGCCTCCATCAACTACCAATTAGAGTAAATTTTTCCCAATTATAGGTATTTAAAAGTGGAAAACCAACTCAATTGTCAAATTCAAGTGAATTCACGCTCATAACACTATTAATTAAGTGAAAAATATCAAATTTACTTTGATTTTTACACTCTGAGCCATAACCATTTGCGAAACTATTGTTTCCCTAAAAATTTTGAATTACTCCCCACACTCAAAGCCACAAGAACTGAGTATGGTTGCCCCAATTGCAATGGATGTATGGCCCATATCTACACCTCATTTAGACCTAGACCACCTTCCTTTAGCTGATAAAGATTTCCAGATAAAATATACCACTACCCTAGAGCCCCTGCTCAAATTACATTGCCAAAGTAGGGACACATACCTCAACCATGTTGATGAGATTGGCCTTTGGGAGTCAAATTTTCCTGCATACTAGTTCCCCCATGTCCACTTTTTTCCAGAGATTCTCCACTACTGTCTTGCCAATTACATCCCTAGTTAGAGAGTAGTCATGTCCCCAAACCAAACCATACTTTTCAGCATCACTACTGAGTCTATAAACGAAATGATGCAGCTCCAACTAGGGCCAAACCTAACTCCCCTCTCAATTGGAGACTTGTTGGACCGGTTGTTTTGGAGAATTTAGAATTTGTAGATAAATACTAATTCACTAGACAAGTAGTTGTGCCTAGAACAATTTAAAGTGTTTTACACTTTCCCTATAAGCAATAGATAAGAAGAGAGGACAAAAGGACTACAGGTAGTTCTGCTTTCCTCTCGTCTCCCGTGTATCGATTCCATTGCTCCTTCTTGTACTTAGTTCGCTTGAAAAGTACCCTATCAACACAACAGAAGATGAAAAATCATCAAAGCATACGATCCATTGAATATAAATGAAAGGAATCAGAAGCAATTCATACATAGAATCATTATGAAAGAACACAACATATGGGAAAAGGTTCGAGCACTTTATTGGATAGAAGAAGGAATTACAACCATCAATGTTTGATTCAAAGTCATTCCTTCAGCTTGGATCCCATACACATCACATCAAATGCAAGAAAAGATTGTGGCATCACATCATTTGCTCCAAATTCAATTCTCATAACAACATTATCTTCTTACAATTCAACATAATCCAGCCAGCCAGCTAGCCAGCCAACCCCTGATCACTTAGATGAGTTGTAAATCTATAGGAAGATGAAGGAGATTTTTTCATTAAAGGTGACATTGAATGGCCTTCGATACTTATAATTAGTTCCATGGAGGAAGGGATGAGAGGAATGGATGTTCCTTAACTCATTGCTCATCCGTTTTCAAGCTCATAGGAGTTGATAAGACAAGGAAACTTCTAGATGACTCCAAAAGATAAGAATATTCCCCAAACCCTATGTGAATTTCACTCATTCTTGCCCAGTGTAGGTGAAAGGAAGCCTAAGTTCTCTGTAGAGCACCCTGACAGTAGACTTAACTACTCTGCAGCACACCTTCATAAGGGCTTACATGTGCTAGTCCCTCTAGAGGCAATTTCTGGATGTCTTCAAGTCATGAAACTATCTGGGAAGGAGGCATTCAAAGGGTTGACTTGTTTAGGGAATGAAACAACTGAATTTAGAGTTTGATGAGCCCTAAAACATTGAGCCGAATGTTGGGATTTGATGTACCCAAATGGATCTATAACAACTACACCCTAAAGCATGAAGTCAGAAAAATGCCAATGTCGAATGAAATGCTTTATCATGTGATGAGGAGGTATCAAAGTGAAAGGTGACTTGCATCAATTACAATACATATATCATGATATTTGATTTTACATGAATTTCTGAGGGAATTCATACCAATGCTTAGCTTATAAACTTTCATTACATGTACATAAACAGTCATCTACAGATATAGACCCATGATCAGAATGACTATCAATGTAAAGCCATTGTACATATGATTTAGTACACCTGATATTGTAGCCCAAATGGATGAAACTAGATCCAAGGTCTTCAATCTCATTCAACTGCTCGCTCAAGTACGAGTCTAACCATGTGAATATGTGATCTGAAGTCAAACATGGGAAGACACCATCTGATTACCAGCCAATGATGTAAGCTGTTAATAGATGCAAGAGTAATCATCGATAATGATAATGATCCTCAAGGTACTGCAATACATTTTACATGGTGTGAATGGATGATTTGATGTTGAAAACAATACAAAATCTTTTGGTCAAAGGCCATTTATGTATGCCTATCGCCCAAAGCGAGAAACTTGACATTGATGCATGCAAACCTCAAGGTACTGAATGGGTATTTTTAAGTCAACTTCTTGGATAATGAGTTGATGTCAACAAGAAGTGACTTGTCATAGGAGGGCCTTGATGTATCCCACATCAACGAAATGAAATGAGTGTAATGATTTTAGAGATGGAATTTGACTGATGACACAAGGTTCAGGAATGGCGGTCATGGAAATGAAGGTTTATGGTATTGCAAAAGATGGATTTTGATTGGATGACTTCTCTTGAACATGTTAGCGACACTAAAGTGAATTGGTAGAATTGACCCAAAACAAAGTGATGGATGATATGATAGACCAGTGTGTGATAACCATCAGGCTAATAACCCAACCTAGATAGTCACATTCATAGAGTGAAAGTGTCATGTTCAAGAGTGACCTACTACCATAAATTGGTTTTCCCCTTTTTCCATTTTCCCTAGTCATTGCTGACCAATACCTCTTTTATTTTATCAAGATTGAGAAGGATAACATATTCTTGTTGTATTATTTTATGCTTTTTTAGGATTGAGAGATTAATTTACGAAAAAAAACTTGTGGAGTTTGTTTTTATACCTTTTCAAACTCTCTAAACATGAAAAGGATCAAGCTATCTTTGCCATTAAACTCGTTAAAAACATCAAATAGTGACAAACTTGTCCATCTAGACAAGATTGATTTTCACCTTCACTGGACTCGTTAAAACATCAAATAGTAATGGATTAGCCTGAAGGGTGAAAGTATATAAGAAGCATATGTTATCCTCCTCAAGCTTGATAAAAATAAAGAGGTACTGGTCAGTAATGACTGGGGAAAATGGAAAAATGGGAAAACCACTTTATGGTAGTAGGTCCCTCTTGAACATGATACTTTCACTCCATCACTATGACTATTTGGGTTGGGTTATTAGCTTGATGCTCCTTAACTCATTCCTCATCCATTTTCGAGCTCATAAGAGTTGATAAGACAGGGAAAATTCTAGATGACTCCAAAAGATAACAATATTCCCCAAACCCAATGGGAATTTCTCTCATTCTCACCTAGCACAGGTGAAAGGAAGCCTAAATGCTCTACAGAGCACCCTGACAGTGGACTTAACTACTCTGTAGTTCACGTTCATAAGGGCTTACCTATGTTGGTCCCTCTAGAGGTAATTTCTAGATGTCTTCAAGTCATGAAACTGTCTAGGAAGGAGGCATTCAAAGGGTTAAGTTGTTTAGGGCATGAAACAAATGAATTTAGGGTTTGATGAGCCCTAAACATTGATCTGAATGTTGGGATTTTATGTGCCCAAATGGATCTGTAACAGTTACCCCCTAAAGCATGAAGTTGGAAAAATGTCAATGTCAAATGAAATGCTTTACGATGTGATGATGAGGTATCAAAGTGGAAGGTGACCTGCATCAATTACAATACATATATCATGATATTTGATTTTACATGAATTGCTGAGGGAAGGCATACTCAAGCTCAACTTATAAACTTTCATTACATGTACATAAACATTTGTCTACAGATATAGACCCATGGTCGAAATGACTATAAATGTAAAGACATTGTACATATGATTTAGTACTCTTGATATCACAACCTAAATGGATCAAACTAGATCCGGGGTCTTCAATCTCATTCAAACGCTCGCTCAAGTATGATTCTAACAATGTGAATATGTGATCTGAAGTCAAACACGGGAAGACACCATTTGATTACCAGCTGATGATGTAATTTGTTAACAAATGCTAGAGAAATCATGGATAATGATAATGATACTGAAGGTACTGTAGCACATTTTGCATGGTGTCAATGGATGATTTTATGTTGAACACCATACAAATTCTTCTGGTTGAACACCATTTATGTATGCTTATCACTGAAAGCGAGAAACCCACCATTGATGCATGCAAGCCTCAAGGTATTGAATGGGTGTTTTTAAGTCAACTTCTTGGCTAATGAGTTGATGTTGGCAAGAAGCATATCATCACAAGAGGGCCTTGACGTATCCCACATCAACAACACAAAATGATGTAATGATTTTAGAGATGGAATTTGACTGACGACACAAGGTTCAGGAATGGCAGTCATGAAAATGAAGGTTTATGGTATTGCAAAATATGGATTTTGACTGGATGACTTCTCTTGAACATGTCAACAACACTAAAGTGAATTGGTAGCATTTACCTAAAACAATGTGATGGATGGTATGATAGACCAACAGTGTGATAACCATCAAGCTAATAACCCAACCTAGATAGTCACAGTGATGGAGTGAAAGTGTCATGATCAAGAGTGACCTGCTACCATAAAGTGGTTTTCCCCTTTTTCCATTTTCCTCAATCATTGTTGACCAGTACCTCTTTATTTTTATCAAGCTTAAGGAGGATAACATATGCTTGTTGTATTATTTTATGATTTTTGGGCTTGAGAGATTAGTTTATGAAAAAGAACTTGCGGAGTTTTCTTTTTGTACCTTTTCAAATTCCCTAAACATGAAAAGTACTGAGTTATCTTTGTCGTTAAACTCATTAAAAAACATCAAATATCGAAAGACTTGTCCATCCAGACAAGACCGAGTTTCACCTTCACTAAACTCGTTAAAACATAAAATAGCGATGGATTCACTTGAAGGGTGAAATTGTAAAACAAGCTTATGTTATCCTCCTCAAGCTTGATAAAAATAAAGTGGTACTAGTCAGCAATGACTGGGAAAAATGGAAAAAAGGGAAAACCACTTTATGGCAACAGGGCCCTCTTGAACATGACAATTTCACTCCATGACCATGACTATCTGGGATGGGTTATTTTCCACAGTGGAGTCACTAATTTGTTTTGGAGAATTTAACATCTATGGATAAATACTATTTCACTAGACAAGTGGTTATGCCTATAACAACAGTTTAAAGTGTTTTATAATTTCCCTATAAGCAATACATAAGAAGAGAGGATAGAAGGCCTACCTGTAGTTCCGCTTTCGTCTCGTCTCCCTTGTATCGACTTCGTTGCTCCTTCTCGTAATTAATCCACTTGAAAGTACCCTATCAACAAAATAGAAGATGAAAACCGATCAAAGCATACGATCCATTGAATATAAATGATAGGAATCAGAAATAGTTCATACATATAAGCATTATGAAAGAGTTGTATTGTTTATGTCTGACATATGAATAGCTTATTATGCGATATGCTGTTCACAATTGTTTTGCCTAACTTCTTATGCAAAGTGGTTTATCTTGAAAGATTTCTATTCTTATGATAGCTGAATGATCTTTATTACCAGTTATTGTTTGAAGTCTCTTTAGATCGCATAATAGAAGATATACATCCCGGGTTAGCGTAGATCAGATGTGTTGTTTCTCATTAGATTACAATAGCATAGAGTTAGTTTAAAGAATATGAATTATATTAGCTTTAAAGTACTCTTAGATCAACATTATTCAACTCTACACACACACACACACCCAGATCGGGAAACTTGTCCCGTTATCCCCAGTCAGACCCGCTATACCAAACGGATAAGGAGCTGCCGACCAAGGTCCGGACTAGGTGGGTATCCCCCTTGTTGTCGATCCGATTTTCGGGGCTTCAACATATTTGTCACTAGAAGGAGGGCTTGAACATAGTGTCTGTTGGAATGATTTTTAATTGTAACATTTGAATCCAGATGGCTACTCATAAACTTCCCATTTGGAGTTGCATCCATGTTCCTACATCTTTCAACACTCCACCTGAAGTGGTAAGATTCTTGTCTCAGGTAAAATTCAATGGTAAGAATAATTATTCTGCTTTTAATCATGCTCTTTAGTTTATTCAAATAGTTTCAAGTTATGATGTTCAAAGAATTGATGAAGGTGTTTTATGCAGAATTTTTACTCTTACATTCACGGCGGAAGCTAGAAAATGGTGCAGAAACCTCCCAGTTGCATCGATTCACAGCTGGGACCAATTCGTGAAGATTTTAATTTTTGAATTTGATTGTTATGACTATGACTAGGTATATGATGAAATTGATTATCTACAGAAACAAGATGAATCTATTAGGGATTTTAATATGCGATTTCATCTTGATTGTCTAAAGTACGATCTTGAAAGTGAACTCATAGACGAAGAATCTTTAGATTATGCTAAACATTCCCTGCCTCCTATATCTGATCAGCCAGAAATTAGTTCAAGTTTTGTCTCATTTCTTTCTAATATGAACTAGAACTCCAATTTGAATATACAAATCGCTCATAATGAAGAAAGTCCCCAAAGCATAGGAGTTATCCATACTCTAATACAAGAAGACAAAAGCGAGAATGCTGGAGGGAAGCATGCCTTGGAACCAGGAGATGACTTTTATACAAGGTCAGATAATATCGTTACGAGTCAACAAATGCAGATCCGAAGGTTAGAACAACAAACTATTTCTCTTTCAAAAAGTATCAGTACACAAAGGTATGATCTAAAGCCCGATCTCTATGTTGAATATGATGAACGAAGATTTTTTCATGATGATATTTTTAAATGCGTTGTTTCAGAATCACATTTTTCTCTTTATCCTGATGTTTTTAGTGATGATAACTTTTCCCCTCTCAACATTTAAGATATTTCAAAAATCACAGAGGATTATTCAAATAAGTCATCATTAGGTTTTCAAGATAAAGAGATAGGTATAGAACATCCTTTGGTTATTTTCAAACAAGAATCACTTGACTTTCCTTGTCTGAAAATATATGACAAAAAAGAAAAATCTAGGGAAACCTGTAAAATCATTTATGATGGTTACTTTGACAACAATGATGTTATTGATTTATCTCAAGTAACCCATCAAAACTCAGATAATGAGAGATATTATAATTCAGAAATCATACCATTCAATCCTCATTTCAAAGTGAAAGACCATTCGCCTGATTTTACTGACCAAGACAGTATCCCGATCTATGATTCATATCATGAAGAAACCCCCATGCCTGTTCACGATCATAACTTGTCTTCTGATTCACAAGACCTGGCCAGTTCTTGTGAACAACAAAATATTACAAGCTAATCCCAGTTGTGTTGTAACTTTATTTGTACAAATAATCATTTTTTTCGTTCTCACTTGCATTCATTTTCTACAAAATCGGATTGTGTTTTAAATTTTCGGACTTTTGATAGATTATTTTGGTATGTCGAGCACCTTATCAAAGAACATCGAAAAGACAAGCTACCATTTTGGAAAGCTAAACTGTGTCAAGGAAGTACAGAACTTCCTCTATTACGAGATCATCAAGCTGTAACACGAATTCATCCTTATTTTTATGATCCAATAGATATCCAGTTGGAAAGAAGTTTTCGCGAGAAAGAAATTTTGGACAAGATTCCAACTGAAGTTATACATTATTATTCCTCATCTAACATTAACAGTCCAAAAAAAATTTCTTTCTTAACACTAACGTTGGAAAGTTACATACGTGTAGGAATAAAAATGAGAAGATGGCTCCACTGGAAATATCATTTCACCTAGTCAAATTTTTGTATATAGTTAGAGTAGGAGTAGGAGTAGTTTAGTTAGGTGATTAGGTTTATTTTTAATAGTTGGTAGGAAAAATAAGAGAGGAGATTATCCCTATTTTCTACACAATCCTAGGGAATGTCTACCTCTCACTTCGTTAAGTCTTCTTCTCCATTTTGCTTTGGTTAACAACATTTGACGTTCACAAAAGGCACCTTCTTCTCAATCAAGATTTTGAACTCCTGCTTCTATAAACAACAAATATTTTTGGAAACTTGATCTTTATTATAAATAGAACTTTAATCCAGATATGATACTAGTTTCAACTCCAAAAAATTTGAAGAAAGAAATCTTAGTGAAGGAATTGTTTTACGTCAGTACAATGAAAGGCATCAATAAAAAAATAAGGAGTCCCTGTAGAAATATCTATTTCCAAAGAAGCTCTATTATTGCCATCCAGAACTTTCTTAAGGAAAGAAAATTGACTTCCTCCCTGCTAAAGGAAATCGCAGCATTCAGGGAAACAATCCAAAAAAAACACTATATCTCAAAGAATAAGAGGTCTCATCATGAGCCGGCTGATCATTATCACAGATACTATAACTTGCTGACTTTGCCAATATTGTCCACCAAAACAGGGAAACGACTTAAGATTGTTGCAATCAAAAGACAAGGGGTCTCAGCACGAGCCAACTTGTTCAGCAAAAGTGTAAATCAAGTGAATGACTGTGTCATAATTTAGCCACCAAACCAAGACATTGTTCTTTAGAGAATAAAAAAGAAGAAGTGTCAAAATAGGTTTTTCTCTGAAAGGTTGTAAACAACCTTAAGCAGGATAAAGGATCATTACTGGTTAATAGGTAACCCTGTCGAGGCTATGGACGCTTACTGGCAGCAGAGGCTCTACCTACGACAAAGAAGCATATTTAAAAAAGGACTGTTGTACAGGGAAGACTTTATTTTAATTTTTATTTAAGACCAAGTAAGGGCTGGTGTAAACGCAAGGACAAGCTAAGGATACAAGTAATTAAAATAGAAAGGGGTTGAAACAAAATATCATTAACAGTTTGAAGTATAATATGTTTCATCTTTCTATAATAAAGTTTAAGTTTCCTGAGAACTTTTTTGTTTTCAGAAGTTTAAAAAACATCAATAGAAGATCAGAGATAATTGGTTCTCCCAAGTGAATCACCAATTGTTGTGGCCAGCAACAACCCCCCTTGTTCATTTAAGTGTTGACCAAAATACTGAATGAACGGGGACCCTTAGTTAATTTTTTAAGAAAAAATAAGTTTTCCTTTCTTCAAAATAAGGTTACCATCGTAAGCTTAGAGAGGTCTTTCGAATATTTTTTAACGTAAGTCTACGATAAGGTAAAGGTCTTTAAAAATTGCATTGCAAAAAATATAGGAAATGCCTTCATTCCCCTATAATATTGGTGTGCGCAAGACCCCCGTGTTAATCATAACATCGCATCTTAGTAAAATAATGCTCATAAGGAAAAACCTCAAGATCTGCTGATCTGCGATAACACCGATCGCAAGATCGCATATCACAGAAATAAACTGCAATACTTGACAAACATTAGACTTCTGCAACCTGCGATGTTACAATTGCCGTGATGGTGCAATATGCGATCTTGCAATTTGCGATTGGCATGATTTGCGATGGCACGATCTTCGATGTTACGTAAGCAAATCATGAATCATTTAATCACGAATCCTTCGGGCACGCCATTCAATGAAAAGCCACTTACCATAATCTGACCCAAGATCATGAGCTTTTAATGATAGTAAATGGATTAGTTGTCAGTTATTAAATGAAATGAAGACGTGTGCTTTTGTAAATAATTATTTCACGTAAAGTGGCATATTTGATATATTTGTTGCATTTAAAACACTCCCACACCTTTCTTAATCAGTCATTTCCACTTTGCTCGTAATCTGTAGGAACAAAGGGCTAAGAACATTCAAAGTCGAATGCAGGAGCAAATGGGAAAGAAACATAAAGCTCAAGGTTCCGAGACGAAGGAAAAGATGAAGGAGATGGTGCCTTTGTATACAGACACTGTCTGCAATAGGGACACATGAATTTCGACATGGGAAGGCATGTATAGGCTGCTGGAGTAAGAAAATCCTAGAGTAATGAAGGTTGATAGCGCCGCGGGCTCACAAAACCCTTCCGAGGCATCCTTAGAGGAGCTGGAATGTTCATTTCTTCACTGAATAGCAGCTAGACCCAAAATTTTACCGTATATGGATATGATCAAGTGGATACTTGACAATGCAGAGTTACATGGCAGACAATTCAAGGTTCAGGGACATGGGCTCATAGGATCATTCGCCGCGCAAGACTTAAAGCTTATGTATCATCTTCTTGAACCTCAGACGACCTACAATGCACAATTTGTCAAGAAATTTGCAGCAGAGAACCCAAACCTAGCAAAGACCACTAAAGATTGGACCAGAAGAGAGGAGCCACTAAAAAAGGACAAAAACAATATGTACAACATTGGTTCGCTCACCTCTCCATATTGTTTTGCTGCGGCCATGCTTTGCAGGCTGTTTGGGATGCTAGACATCAATAAATTTTTGTCTGAATGACTACCACTCATAGACGCTGCCACAAACGCTGATATCATGGATTGGGCCAAGATATTTTCTGATAATCTGTACACTGTTGTTGTGAATTACCGGTCTAAAAGATCCTTGTCTCAAAGGGTCTATCCTCCTTTTTATCTGTCTGCGTATATTATGGATTCTATTTTCTATGTATCTAAATTCCCCACTATGGGTTGGAAATGGACTACCCAGGACCGATCACCTATTCATGTTTATCATAAAGTGTTATGGGATTCTCAGTTCACCCCTCACTTCTATCATATTTGCAACGGGCTTATCTTACCCCTATATAGGATGATGTATGATGAAGAACCCCAGAGGTGCTCACTCGAAGCGCAAATAGACATCATCCCCATCGCAAGATGGCTCGGGGAAGAATGGTTCACTTATATTAGAGTGTTTGGGACCAATGTACCTCCACATGTACTACCTCTATATGTCCCTGATAAACTTTTGGCTCGGGAAATTGCCTATCAGACCTGCTCAGAAGGCGGCCTGACCAAAGAACTAAAAGACAAGAAGAAGGCCATATGGCCTCAGTTTCTTGTAGCTTGTGGGGCCTTCTCATTGTTCGATGTAGGACACACTTTCGCCGAACTGGAGAATGTGACGTATCTACAGTTATTTAAATCCCCAGCTTAGCCTTTTGACCTAAATAATGTTGCCCATGATTTCACTACAACCGTCAAAATAAAAGTATTCGTCGGAAAGAAGGATTTGTTTGATGATTTGTTTCAAGGTAAAACCTCACTCCAGGAAGTTTGGCAAGAAGCTCGGTCGAGGTTGTCTCCAGATGACCTCCAAAGATTCATGTTATACAGGGAAAGAAGGCTGGCCAGTGTTCCTCTAGAGAAGTTGCGATTGCCCACCAGAGAACCGACTCCCAGCGTCAGCGTCAGTGCAAACTCTAGTACTTCCAAATCCAAATCTGACGCTGCCCAAGGAATGCCTGAACGTTCTAAAAAGTCTGGAAGTGACCAAGAAAAAAGCAAAGAAACAGCTAAATATATAGCTCAGTCAAGTGCAATGTTGCAACAACAGGTTATCGCCTCCCCGCTAAGAGATGTCCCTCCTCCCGTCATTAAAGTGCCACTCGTCACAACAGAGCTAGATAAAGAATGAGAAAACCTCAATGAGCTAATCATCCTTGAAGGGCAAGCCCCAAGAACACCTGTGAACAATACATAGGTAACACAAGAAATGGTTTCGACCATAGTCAGCAGTGTCACAGAAACGGAGCACATTCATATCACTCCACCTTCTGAGCTTATACTTAGTGTAGAGGAAATTCCCCCACTGGATGTGTTCTATAGTCCCCAACATAAAGTAGTTGTGAGGAGACAAAGAAAGAAAAGAAAGCTAGAGAATACACTATCACAGGATACTGAACATTTAGACGTCTTATGGAAAGACCCCAACAACAACCCGACAGAAAATCTCACAAAGTTGTCTCAGATCACAGGAGCATACGCTTCTGCGACTATCGACAAGGCATCGGAAGTTCAACAACTATTGAAGGAAAAACAAAATCAAATACAACTACTACAACAACAGCTACAACAAGCCAATTCTAGTATTGAAGCGTCCAAACAACTCGAGAAGTTAAAAGAAGACTTTCAGCAGATGCAGATAAGCTATCAAAGAAGCCTAGACGAAAAAGGAAAGTAGTTGCAAGCTTTGCAAGAAATACATAAAGACGAGCCTAAGCTTGCCGAATTTGTTTCAGAATCTGCTGGCTTAAATGAGCAACTTCTACAGCAACAGGAAGAATTGGGACATAAGATATCATAGTGAGGTCACTATTGTGAGCTGAGCGATAAACTCACGAATCAAGTGGCGGAGTTGCAAAGTGACTATGACCAGATTGACAGACGAGTGACAGAATACTTAGCTTGGTAGGATGGAGAGGAACGGAAAAGAGAAAATTCACCCAGAATAAACGAGAGTCATAAGGAATTTCTCTTTAACAAATGGGGCAATCAAATCAGGTAGGCAGAATAGGCAGCGGAGACAGCGGCAACACAGGCAAGCATTCTTATCGACTGTGTAAATGAGAATTTACACAGGGCCAACTTAATCGCAGAAACCACCCCGAGGTACCTACCAAATAAATCACGACTGGAGGCAGAATGGAAGCAGAAGGTGCAGGAAAAGGGAAAAGTGATCCAGGATTTGAACAGGTTAAATTGGGAGTGTTACTGGGCATACTTAGTCAAGCCACACAGTCAATGGATGACTGTGAAATGCATCATAAACTCAGCCGAGAAAGTAGTGCCAGCTCTCATAGATTCTGTTTTCACAGCCTAGCTCATCGCAGAAGTTGGCCAACCGACTCTTCTCAAGTCCATGATGAACACTTGCAGTTTTAAGGACCAAATTCAGAAGTAGCTTATTTTTAGAAGTTTGTTGTTTCTTTTTATTTAGATTAGAAAAAGGACGGTCATTTGAAAAACGTATCCTAAAATTTTGTAAAAACACTATTATTAGAATTAGGAAGTAGTATTTTAACCCTTCTCATGCATTTAGAGAAGGGTCCAGAGATTTGTCAAAAACTTATCCTCAGAACATGCACTTCTGCACCCTCAGAGGAGGTTTTGATGAATGGATGGATCGAGATTTATTTTTATTTGCATTTATATATCTGCTGCTGATGTTGCACTTTTGTACTCTTACTAGGTGTTAGAACAAGTAGAGATAGATCATTTTTGCTTGAAGCTTATGGGTAGAATTAGTCATAAATGGTACTTTTATCTCTTGGCAATTTCTGCTTATATTCTTTAAGTGATTTATAGTTTTCAGTTGTTTATATGTAATTGCATGAATGTATGGGTTACCATTTGCACTTCCGTATGGTGGAGTCGTATTGTTTATGTCTGACATATGAATAGCTTATTATGTGATATGTTGTTCACTACTGTTTTGCCTAACTTCTTATGCAAAGTGGTTTATCTTGAATGATTTCTATTCTTATGATAGCTGAATGATCTTTATTACCAGTTATTGTTTGAAATCTCTTTAAATCGCATAATAGAAGATATACATCCCGGGTTAGTGTAGATCAGATGTGTTGTTTATCATTATATTACAATAGCATAGATTTAGTTTAAAGAATCTAAATTATATTAGCTTTAAAGTACTCTTAGATCAGCATTATTCAATTCTACACACACACACCCCCAGATCGGGAAACTGGTCCTGTTATCCCCAGTCGGATCCGCTATACCAAACGGATAAGGAGCTGCCAACCAAGGTCCGGACCAGGTGGGTATCCCCCTTGTTGTCGACCCAATTTTCGGGGCTTCAACACCATAATAGATGCAAACCTTGATAATCATGGAATAGGTACAAAGGGACCACCTAGGAAAAAATGTTGATCCTTCATTTTCCTCTCAACCTTGAGAGGTGTATCATTGATAATCGTTTAGATTAGTTGAATTGAGTAGGAGAATTTGGTATAAACTAATGTTCATTAACTCCATTTGATGGTTCTCTTATCATGCCTTGTGTTAATAACCTACCTTGCACAAGTTTATATGAATAAGTCAAGCATAGAATTGTACTCCATGAGACGGGTGTTGTACCGCGCAAGTGGCGGTAGTATTGGAATATGAGTTAACATGCTAATAAGTATTTTTATGCAAGTTTCTCATACATGAGGAATTTAATTTTTTTATTATTATATAGGTTATCAAAAGTAAATAAATTTTGAAAAGTGATGCCTAAATATATGAATAGCATGTACAAATTTGACTTCTTCATCCATGTATGGGATTTGAGTTGCTTGAACTATATTTAAGGTTTTATTTTTTAGCATATATGCATGGGATGTTATGTGCCAATGATAAATAGGAAAAGTATGCATGGGTAAGTTAGGATTACGTTCAATAGTTGAGTTGGATAAGGAAACTGAAGAATATTAATCCTTACGGTCATGTGGAAAACCTTACAACTAAGTCATTATTACATGCTTAAACTATGTGCCATAATGAGCAAGTGACTTAAAACTTATGATGATAGAGTTTGTTTAAATAAGCATGGTTATGGTATATAAATATTGCATGAAGAATTGATGAAATGCTATGTTGCATAAAACAATGCTAAGCGGAGGGTTATCATGAGTTACCTTATTGTTTTTCCTCCTAGATGAGGAACTTAAATCATTATAAGTTGTCAATGCTACCTTGTACCTTGTACAGAGTTGCAATCTGAACTCCCTACATCAATACTAGTGATCCCTGAACCATCTTGTAGGTATCCTTCTCGGACACTATTTTTACACCTGCATCATCCAGCTTTCTTATGGAAATTCGATTTCTAGCCAATGCAGGAATATGTAGAACACGTGGAAGTGTTCCAACCCTTCCACATTGCAACTTCAATTTTATTTTTCCAAGACCAATTATTCTAGCCTTCTTATCATCCCCCAAGAAGACATCACCACCATCGTATTTCTCATACTTGCATAACCACTCTCTATGGAGAGTGAAGTGAAAGGATGCACCAGAGTCAATCAACCATGCTTCATAATCTACATGTGTACTTGAAGAAGCCATGTACACATCCCCACCTTAATCTGAGGTGGTTTTTGCCTCTGCAGAAGGAGCATCATCAGATCCCTTTCCTTTTTCAGAAGCTTTAGATTTACATTCCCTTTTGTAGTTCCCTTCATTTCCACATTTTCAGGAAACCACCTTTACAGGTTTTCCTAGAGATTTAGGTCTCCCACTCGATGAATTATTTTTGTTTCTATTTTGGGACTATCCTCGTACAGACATGGCATCACCATTTTGGCTCTCCATATTTTTCCACCTCGTCTCCTCCATCAACAAGGATGAGATTATTTCATCAAACTGCAAGGCAATTGCATTGCTACATATTGCAATAACCAAACTATCTTGTGAATCTAGTAGAGAACACAACAAACTGATGCACTTATCTTCATCTGAAATTTTAATATCAATAGATAATAACTGACTTACCATAGTATTAAATGTGTTCAGATGCTCTGTCACCAAGTCTCCATCTTTCTTCGTCAGGTTATACAACATTTTTCACAGGAAAAATTTATTCACCAGAGACTTAGATTGGTACAAAGTCCCTAACATGTCCAACAAAGCCTTCGTCGTAGGTTCCCCTGATACATTCAATAATATTGAATCTGAGACACATGATCGTATTGTGCTCTTTGAATTCTGATCCAAATTCTTCCATTATTCATCAGACACTCCTGTTGGTTTAGTACCTGGACCTACCGTGATCCACTGATCTCTATCCACCAATAGATCCTCCATCTTCAGTTTCCATAACTCAAAACTCTAACCATTAAATTTCTTGATATTTACCTTTACACTGCTCACCATCTTCTTTCACCACCAGAATTGATCCCTCAGATCGCCCACTGAACAGGGTCTACCACAGGCCCGAGCAAAACCCCTCAAGAACAAAGGAGTCCCCTTGAAGACAAAACAACTCTGATACCAAATGTAGGTTTTAACCCCATACAAAAATTACCTGCATATGAATTCTAAAACAAAGAAAACAAACAATGTGAGAGTGTAACACATAAAACACATAGAAACAGAGATTTTCCCCTGGATCACAAAACTTGGACTACCAGCTTGATTTCTCATTATGTTCCTTTCAATGTTACAATACATATTTATGCATGCTGTAGCATCCAATACCATGGACTGAAAACCATTGCATCCAAAATGATGGACTGAAAACCATTGCATCCAAAACCATGAGCAAAAAAGGATGCAGAAAACCATAGGTAGGTCCGCCCAGCCTAATATACGGTCCAAAAACAAAATTTTCTAGGGCGTTGCCCCGAAACCCATAGAGTGGGGTTACCTACACCCCTCAAACCCATTGTGACCCCCCCCCCCCCCACTACGCACTCAGTGCAAATGAGGGGGGGGGGGGGGGGGTGGCGGCCGCGGCTCCGCCACCCTTCTAACCCCTTGGTTAACTACATTAGCTACTCATGAAAAGAATATAACATAACCCAATATATATGATATATAAATGAATCGTATATCTTAAAAATTTAAGTTATATTCCAATTTCCATAGGTGAGGTGTCACTTTTCATAGTTTTAATTTACTTTCTTCTTCCTTGTTGAAAAGATGTCTTTTAGTAGTATGATAACTATGGTTATTAGAGATTTAGTGGTATACTCATTAAACAACCCCTTTCCTAAACTTCCTAATTCTAAATGGCAATATTTCACCTTAGGACCATATATTAGACATGAAAGTTTACCCTTTGTTTAAAGACTTTCATTAAGAGGTATATTATTGTTAATTATATGAATGTATTATTTAGAAAAAGTGCATAATATCTTCAAATAATTATATACTATTAAAGTTGGGGAGGAAGGAGTTGGAGCTTAGTGGAGCCTTCAAGTGGATTAACTTAATGGAAAAAAATACCCATTCCTTTATTAAAAATAAGTAAATTATGTACTATTAAAGTGAAATATTTGAATATTACATAAGCAAAAAAATGTGTTAGCCTCGTGGCATCATGCATTGTCCATAAAAGTATTCCATGGAATTGAAATTGCCTATCCCTTATTGGTTTACATATGTCATACATAGTCATGCCAACCCATAACTTTACTAACTCTTCCATGAGACACTTGATATATATATTTATATATTTAACTTGGTACTTACCTAGTAATTGATTGAAATTACACATAATTACTACCATGAAAAGTATGTATATAAGTAAATTTTCAAGAATAACATATTATACAACATATACAACAAATGAAAATGCTACATTTGAAATATTAATGTAAACCAGTATCTAGAACAATCATTGTGAACATAATGTGCTCCCTCTTTATTGACATTGAAGGAGGAAGATTATTGTTGATATAAAAATTTGGTCGCACTAAGTAAATACACTTGAGCTCTCCAAATGGATAACCACCATCAACCACCAATAAATCCTAATATTAGAAGGTTCTTCTTTTAAATGTGGCCATTTCTCCTCAATTTCCCTAAATGCATAACCATCTATAGGTATTCGAAGAACGTCATCTCCACTTCTCCTCCAGGCATGGTAATCTATAATTTTTGTTACTCCTTCACACCAAAATAATCCTTGAAAACATGGAATGAGGGGAATATTACAAAGAACCTTTTAAGGCACCATTTTTTTAATTGATCGATTTCATATCTACCACTCTAACTTTGCAAGAATTTTTTTTTTGATACATGTTATCCATAATATATAATATCATCATTAGGACATGCATATTTAGGTTGGTACTCCATTCTAACTTCTTTCATAATGACATATAAATATTAGTATTTACGAGGTAAAATATTTGGCGATGGTACCAAAATTTCACTTAACAATCACTACTAGTATAAATAATATTAATTTTAAATATTCCATTCGTATTTTACACACTAAGTAGTATAGGAAAAAGAAAAAAAATAAAAATTATGTATAATATGTGTTGAAACAAATTACATACCTTAGGATTTGTGTCATAGAAGTGTCTGAAAAATCATTCAAAGCATTTAAATTCACCAATAATAATGTAGCAAGAGAAGGTTTACTTTTGAGCCTTCATAAAGTGGTGTCACTAAATTTTATAGAAACAATTCATTAAGAATATGATAATCAATTTCCTCATACTCATCATTGATTGGTTGAAAAAAAGTCTTGGATCAATTCATCTTTCCACCATCTTCAACTATCTTATTATTGTCATCTTCAATCATTGAATCATTAACTTGATCTTCAATAATTTTTCCATGTCCCTCAACTCGTGCAACATCATTTCTTTTACTAATTCGAGAATTTAGACACTTCCTGAGGGGTAAATTCACTTTATCATTACAAACAATGATGCAAAATTAGTCTTCATAAAAATATTATAAAAATATAAAAATTTACAAAATTGATTAATACAAAGATAATATATAATATATATCTTAACAAGGGACAATATTTATTCACCCCCCTTTCAATGCGCCCATGTATCCTAGAATTTCTTCTAGTTGTTTCTCGTAAAACTGTTATGGGACATAAGTCCCCACATTGAGTGCAATCGAAATAAAATTTCCTATCAAGCCCTTGATTTTTTCTCCTA
>APFE031136886.1:57148-86027 GCA_000404065.3 Pinus taeda | reverse complement strand
ATATATATATGTGTGTGTGTGTGTGTGTGTGTGTGTGTGTTTCACTTAATTTTCTTTTGAGACATCATAAAGTGGCGTCACTAAATTTTCTAGCAATTTTTCATTAATAATATGATCATCATTTTCCTCAGACTCATCATTGACTAGTTCAAAAAAAAGCCTTAAATCATTTCATTTTTCCCATCATCTTCAACTATATTATTAGTCTCATCCTCTTGCATTGCATCATTAACTTGATCTACAATATATTTTCAATTTTCCTCAATTCACACAACATCATTTATTTTACTACTTCGGGTGTTTGGATAGCACCTAGGGGGAAATTCACTTTATAATTACTTATAGTCATGAAAAATTAGTATTCATAACAAATATTATAACAATATAAATTTTTATAGAAATGATTAATACAAAGACAATATATAATATATAGCTTACCAAGGGACAATATTTCTTTGACCCCCTTTCAATGTGCCCATATCTCCTACATTTTATTTCACTTGTTTCTCTTAAAAATCTTATGGGAAGTAAGACCCTGCATTCAGTGCAATGGATATAACATATCCTATCATGCCCTTGATTTTTTCTCCTACTGATGTTTCTTGACATTATTCCCCACAAAAAAAATTTTGGAATGCTCATGTCTTCAAATTGAGTAACCTTTTAGATCTATTTTATTTTGTAATGTAATTGATATGTAATTCATACATTATATATATATATATATATATATATATATATATATATATATATATATATATATATATATATGTATACATAATATATTATGTATACATATATATATATATATATATATTATATATTATATATATATATATATATATATATTTCACTCACCAAGAGTAGCCTATAACCCTTAATAATTGTTATAGTTATAGTGAAAATTTCACAATGTCTGTTACAGGAATTTTACTTATTGTTGCAATTTTGATGGTAGTTGAACATGTAAACATTGACTAGTCAAAAGGAGACCCATTTTTCGATTAATAGATCAATGGATAAAGAAAAATCCATCTCATTGTTATTACGATGACTGTCAAGTACTCTGTAGCTTATGATGCTATGGAGAATATGTTAGAATAACTATTGGTTCAAGAGAAATAAGGCATGTTGTATGTATTGTGACGACTGTCAACTACCATCTGTCTTACTATAATATGATGAACATGACCCAAATTATAATGGGTTTAAGACATGTTGTTGGGATAACAATGAATTCAGGATGATTTAAAAGATGAAATAAATATATTGACATTAACTCTTATAATTTTCGATCGTGCAACCAATTTTATCTATACCATCATAATTTTACTTCGAAATTTATTATTATATGTATTACTGAGATTTATTCAATGATCGGTAAATAATGCACAAGCATAGTTTGCGACACTTCTTCTTCATAAACAAACTTGGGGCACCCTAGTGAGACAACCCTTATTTATGTGATAGGGTCGAGTCATAGTTATACTAAGCTAAAGAGTCAATAAATCCCATATTAATAATTGTAAGTGGTTGACTCGCATCTAAATAAGGGACCACAATTAGTTGTAAATGGGCCATGGTATTAGATAGATGGTATTGATAAGAACCATGGTAATGACCCACGACATTGCATGTATGAATCCTATATAAAGGATAAAGACTCCCCTTGAGGAGCGTCGTGTCTTATTTTGTAATTGAGCCTAGTTCTATTGGAGGTTTCCCCCTCAAAGTTGCAAGTGAACATTGATTTCCTTTCTGAATAATAAAATACGTGTTGTTATTTCTTATTGTTCTATGTTCTAGGTATATCTCTTCGCATATTTGGTATTCTGGTATCTTCTTGCAGGACAAGAGCATAACAAGTGGTATCAGAGCACTTTCCAGGGCTGGTGGGATCTCCATTTTTAGCAGATTTGTTTTGGCTAGAGATGTACTTCAGTGTCTTTAAAACACTAGATCTATGAATTAGCGCATAAACCTACAGATTTGGGGAGGCATGCACGTAGGAAATACAATAGGTGGTCACTCTTGTTGGAATCCATTGTAACCCCTATGGGTACCCCTTCGAGTAGTAGTGCATTAGACAAAACCGTGCACAAACTATCTTCCAAGTACCCTATGGGTATATATGAAGCCCCCTAGGCTCTCTTGAAACCTTTCCATAGATAAACTATCGATCATCTTGTTGCTATGGTACACCAAAAATAGCACTGGGGAAGATTACTTGCGCATACGATAGGGTAGTCGAATTGTATGGCTAAGTGTACAATTGATCCTCCTTGGTTTAGTGCCCTGAAAGATTGGGCTAAGTACTACTATCATACCCCTATGTATATTGTGATCTGTAGCGCCTGACACTCCTTGAGACCATAGTTCCCTTGTCTCTCTGTACATCACACATCATATTTTCTAGATCAGATCTAGAAGGTTGGGTTCTATCACAACTGCAACAATTAGTTCTGCCATTCAGATCTATCAGATCTGCCATTTAGATCTATCAGATGTGCCATTCAGATCTATTAGAACTACCAATTATATCTATTAGATCCACCATTGAAATCTAGTAGTTGGGTTTTGTAGCAGTCGTAATAATCAAATCCACCATTCGGATCTAGCAACAAGGGTTTGGTCACTACCATATTCCTACTCATACTCTGCAATTGAGGGTTTCGATGACATATTTGACTATTTGTGTGGCTCCTATACCTGGGCATGATTCTTGCAGCATATTGGGTACAATTAAGTTTTCTAGGAATAAGCTACTGCAGTATTCGTAAGCGACGAGAAAAACTCCTTTTGGAGTAATAATAATATAGAAAAAAAAAGGAAAAAAAAGTCCAAGACCCTCTTGGGACACTTATATGAGACCTAGCCCATAAGAATTAGAGCGACGGGCTGACCAAGGTGGAACC
This sequence comes from Pinus taeda, assembly GCA_000404065.3. NCBI lineage: Eukaryota > Viridiplantae > Streptophyta > Pinopsida > Pinales > Pinaceae > Pinus > Pinus taeda. The sequence continues at coordinate 83,112 of APFE031136886.1, read as the reverse complement.
ATTCACTTGTCCATGTCAAAATTTCAAGTGGTCCCAAATTTCTTTTCACAGTAATGACAAGTGTGTTGGAACTATGCATGGTGCAAACTAGAGCTCAATCTATGGCCAATGAGAAGATAGACACCCTTGAACAAAAGTTGGAGGCATTAACGAAGCAGATCCAAAACTTAAATGACATAATCAAAAAGGGCAAGTCGGGGGAACAATCAGAGGCATATGATTTTAATGAAAACCTCGAGGGTGAGTCTATCCATTCTCTTCACTTCTATGGAAACTACCCATAGCCCCAGCCTTGACCACCCAAGATGGACATGTATAAATCTCATGGCTCTCATCCGACCTTAGCTAGCACAAATGGATCAATATTTCACATTGAATCACATCAGAGATGATGCAACTAAGCTAAGTGTGGGAAACCTGTACTTGGACCAAAAGAGATGGCAATGGTGGCAGTGGCATCAATGCTACTATGCAAGGCTAATGAATTTGTATATATTCTCAAAATCGCATTGTAATCAATTTGACCATGAAGCTAACCTTTTTGGTCGTCTTACTAAGCTCCGATAGATAGGCACAATGCAAGAATATATTAAAGCCATTGAAGCATTATCCTTCTGCACAGGAGGTCTAGCAAATGAATTCTACTTGGAATGTTTCACCATTGGTGTAGTATTCCTAACCAAGAATATTCCTCAAACCCCAGCAAAAACTCCAACCAAATATGTGCAAATTATATAATAGCCCAGAAGTGATAAAATAGTAGTGGAACAGGATATAATAAGGTAAACTCGAAATATAATCAGATACAACAAAATGCAGTGAAAAATGCTCAGCCATTTAATTATACTGAGAAATAAATGAGTACAAGAGGTGATTAGACAGATGGCACCTCAACTTGCACAAGGCAAGTGAAGAAATACTCTCAGAATGACAAGAATGGCCTCTCTACGTGGATGTTGTTGCTGTGTTACTGCTGCTACTAGAAAACAAATGATGATTTAGGGCTGCTCCCCTCCTTGGAAAAAGCTAAAACTCTGGATTGAGGCTCTACTCAAAAACCCAGAAAAACCCAAAAATATTTCTTGGAATGTCCTCACACTGATCTGCATCCCAGCCATTGGAAAATTGTCGTGTTACTTCTGCTACTGGAAATCGAATGAGGACTTGGGGCTAGTCCCCTCCTCCGAAAAATCTAAGACTCTGGAATTAGACTCTACTCAACAAACCCAAAAAAACCTAGAAAGCTTTTCTAAAATGGTCGATCCTCAAAAATCACCACCTTCGGGTTCTGTGTAGTTCCTCAAAGACGGTGATGAAACTACTGCTGAAATGCTCATGAAACTGCTGCCAAAATGCTAATGAAACTACTGTTGGAGTGCGAATGGAAATACCTTGCCCGAGGAGGCACTCGAAGTCCCTCGGGGCTAAGGGTGAGATCTCCAAATAAAGACACTCAATGCACTAAACAGTGTTGTAGACTAGCTAAACAACCAGCGTGCTCTAAGTAGAAATGACTATCACAAACGCTCATAACCAGAATGATCCCAAATGAGGGGGTTCCTCTCTATTTTATAACCTCAACCTCTCACAATCCCTAGGCTCACTTTCTCCTGCGTGATCCCCTTCTTGCCATGTGTTCCTTCCCTCCTTCGTAGTCCCTCCATGTGTCTGCGTGGGCCACATTTCTACATCCCCCTTTGGCCCCCTTGGTTCCCCCTTAACTCACAACGTTGTGCTACCTAGGAAGTGACTTTTTATTCTAAAGTGAGTTATGTTCCCCCTTCCTCACTTTTTTATTTACAAATAACTATAGAAGGCAAAAATCGAACAAAATCAAATATTCCAATTAGCCATAGCTAATTAGGAATATTACAGTCTCCCCTAGAAAAATGTTGCTTGTCCTCAAGCAACTGAAGTGATGAATGCTGTAAGATCTCCTCACTCTCCCAAGTGGCATCCTCATCCGCCAAATTCTTCCACCTCATCAAGAATTCCCGGACCGTCTTGCTCCGCAACCGTCTCTCCCTAGAGTCAATGATAGCCTCCGACTACAATACCAAATGCCCCTCAGCATCCATAGCTGGTAGCTCATCCATCATGATCACCTACTGCCCCAATGCCTTCTTCAGGCATGATACATGAAAAATGTTATGAATCTTACTGCCTTGCGGCAGCTCCAACTCATATGCAACCTGTCCAATCTTGCGTATCACCCTATATGACCCATAAAAGCGGGGCTTGACCTTCTCAGCCCCCTTTTGCTTCAGCGATGACTATCAATATCGTTGTAATCATAGGTAGACCATGTCCCCTACCTTGAACTGCCTCTCCACATGACCCTTGTTGGCATACAACTTCTGCTGGTTTTGCATTATATCCATGTTATCCTTGAGATCCCGGAGGATATCTTGACTCTCTTGGATCAAAATATTGGCTCTAGGAGCCCTGCTATCACCAAACATCACGTCAACAAAAGATAAAGGATGATACCCATATAAGGCATAAAATGGTGACATACCAATGGACATGTGATGTGAAGTATTGTAGCAATACTCCCCCAGATGTAGCCACTCCAGCGATGTTCACTGCTGCCACTCACAAAGTTATGCAAGTAGCCCTCCAGCGACTTGTTAACTATCTACATCTTTCCATCCATCTGTGGGTGGTAGCTGGTACTTGGTGTCAACTCCATCCCCACCAATTGGAAAATCTCCTACCAAAACTTGCCCATGAGACGGTTGTCCCTGTCACTGATGATGGTCTTAGGAATATCATGTAGCCTGAAGATCTTCCTAAAGAACAGCTAGGCCACTTGTGCTGCTATATAGTGTGCGGATATGGCAAAGAAATATGCATACTTCGTCAATCGATCAATGATGACAAAGATATAATCCTTGCCCTATACCATGGGCAACCCTGTGATGAAATCCGTCGAAATACTCTCCCATTTCCCCTCTGGAATGGGAAGAGGCTGCGATAATCCTGTGAGATGGCTCATCTCTCACTTGTTCCTCTGGTAAACATTGCACTCCTGGATGTGTTGGAGTACGCCCTCCTTTTCGCCCTTCCATGAGAACCTCTCCCTAATTGTGTTGTAGGTTTTGGTAAAAACCTGATGCCCTGCCAATGGGGAATCATGTGATGCCTGGATTATCTTCTTCTTGAGCTAAGACCCCTCAGTCAAGAAGATCTGGTCCCTATAGTAGATGATCTCATCGACCACCCTGTACCTGTCATCTCCCACCTGCCCATCTAGAACCTCACATGCATATTTTTCCTTGGAGTACTCTACTAAGAGTCGAGCACTCGAATCTGTATCTAAGCTCATAAGAGACAACGTAGCTGGTCTACGTGAAAGGGCATTTGCTACCACATTGTTCTTACCTTCGACATACTCAATGTCAAAGTCATATCCTTGGATCTTACTGATCCACTTTTGCTACCTCTCCTGTAGCTACTTCTGCTCCAAAAAGAACTTGAGGTTGTTGTGATCAGTCCTCACCCTGAACCTATTGCTTACCAAATACTGTCAGTACTTAGCTAATGCATGCATGATGGCCAGCATCTCCTTATCATATATGGAATACAACCTCTTGTGTAGAATGAGCTTTCGGCTCTCAAATGTTATAGGGTGATCTCCCTGCATAAATACTGCACCGTTCCCCTCTCTCGACGCGTCACACTCCAAAGCAAATGGTTGTGTGAAATCTGGCAATGCAAGCAACTCTTGGATAGCCTGTTCAATATCATCTTGATAGGCCTTGGGGTGCCTATAGGGGGTGGTAACCACAACCTGTATGCCCTGCTAAAGCTCAATGGTGTGCTCAAACCCTCAATCTAGTGGTTGTCCTCGTGGAATCTCCCCAAACACTATGGCATACCGATCAAGGGTAGATTGTATCTCTAGGTGTACCATCTGCCCTGTAGTTCCTACCTTTGATGCACGTAACTCCACTACCCACTCTATGTCTCCCTCTCAGAAGATTGCCTCCATCCGATGAGCTGAGATAGTCTGAGGTGGATATGTGTGCTATCCCCATATCTTCTCATGCCTCCCTATCTTCTCATCATCCCACTCCATCTCCAAGGTCTTCCAATCTGTCGTGGCCTTCCCTAGAGTGATAAGCCAATGAACATCTATTATCATGTTGGTGTCGAGAATATCGACCATGAAAAAGTGGTCAGTCCATGTGTAGGTGCCCATCATCACTGAAAGATCTGGAACATAACGAGCACACGTCATGGTCTGATCTCCTGGGACCAAGACTAAAAACCCATCGAAGCGCTATTTATGTATACCTCTCTTCTCAACCATCTGGGCATCGATGAAGTAGTGGGTTGCTCCACTATCAACCAAAACTGATATGCATTGGCCACATACTGTCCATCCTATGCGTAGCGTCAAATACTTGGGAACTCCCCACAACACTGCAACGGCCCCTTCGGTGGGTGCAAAAGATGCACCACCTACTGCTAGTGGTGGAGGTGGAAAAGGTCCCTATATGGCATGGCTATCTCCTACCTCCACATCCTCCTCGTCATCTTCTTCTCCACTTCTCTCGGAGAAGACATCAATAAAATTTTCTTTATGAATAGCACATCTATGTCCTGGTGCCCATGGTTCCTAACAAGTGATGCATAATTGCTTCTTCTTCAGCTCCCTCCTAGCATCATTTTCAAGTTGTACTCCTCCTGGATTCCCAATTGGAGGTAGAATCCTCACATTCTTACCCTTAGATTACAAAGTCTATCTCTGGGGGTAAGGTGTCCAGGTCTTGGGTAAGACATCTTGTAAGTCCTGGGTCCTGTTGATAGCATCTTAGAGCGTAGCTGGTCTAGTGGATCAGACTAGACCCTGAAGTGGCTCTTCTAACCCCTCAACATACATATACACCCTCCATGTCGTGGAGAGGTCTGGCACCATCACGGAGACCCTCAAGAAACCTGAAATGTAGGTCTCTGGGCTCCTTGTCCATTTGAGCCTCGTCAGCTTAATGAAGTGCTGCTCTGGATTCCTTTGATCAAATCGCTCCATCATTCTCCTAGTAAACTTGGCATATGATCTCACTGTAGAGTGCCCCAATGTAACCATCCCATGAAACCACCAATCTTAGCCTCTCCATCCTAATGCAATGTTTCCACCTTGATGGCCTCTGCCTCCGACATCTGGTTAAGCTGGAAATAATGTCCAGCTTCCCCACTCAAGACTTTGTCAAACTATTTGTTGAGCCATCAAATGTAGGCAAATGGAATCTGCTCGTTGCACGGTGGGTGTCGCCATCATGGTAATGCCGGGACCCTCTATGATGATTGTGAGTTTCGTTATCCTGCTGGAGCTGAACAAAGTCTCTAAATGAGAGGGCTTCATTAAACTCCTATCCATAGGCCTAGTACTTTGCAAAATAATCGCCCATATGCCTAGGCTCTACCTCCTGTTGGGCTGTGGCCCCCGTGTCTGCTCCTAAGAAGGTGGGCATGGTAGAGCATGTAGGGGCATGTGAGGCCCCCCTACTACGCAGTATCATGCTGCTTTGGCAAGTGATGGAATGCACTTGATCCCTCACCGATCTGAAAAACTCATGGGCTCTCTCATTGTCTGGACTCTACTGCTAGGAATCTCTACCCCATCACGTCAATCTGCCTCGATAGATCTTGCACTGATTTGAGGAGCATATGCACAAATCCCTTCCCATCATTGTCTGCCATCGGATCCTCCTGCTTTGTGTCCACCACATGCTCCCTCTATCTTGCGTCCACCACAGGCTCCTCTTGTTCTGTGTTCACCACCGAAACATAGTCTCCCTTTTCATAGGTATTCTCCAACCTGCACTCAGTGTCTTTGTACCTCTGACCTCTGTAACAGATATAGGGTTTTTCCCCTGGTGTCATAGATTGCTAGCTCCATAGGCTGAGCCAGATGTATGCTTTGGTACCACTGTAGTATTCCTAACCAGGAATATTCCTCAAACCCCAGTAAAAACTCCAACCAAATATGTGAAAATGATATAATAACCCAGAAGTGATAAAATAATAGTGGAACATCACATAATAATGTAGACTAGAAATATAAGCAGATACACACGAAATGCAGCGAGATATGCTAAGTCATTTAATTATACTGAGCAATAAATGACTACAAGAGGTGATTAGATAGATGGCGCCTCAACTTGCACAAGGCAAGTGAGGAAATACTCTCAAAATGATAAGAATGGCATCTCTATGTGGATGCTACTGTTGTGCTACTGTTGCTGCTAGAAAATAAATGATGATTTGGGGCTACTCCCCTCCTTGGAAAAAGCTAAAACTCTAGATTCGGGCTCTACTCAAGAAACCCAGAAAAACACAGAACACTTTCCTGGAATGCCCTCACACTGATCTGCGTCCGAGGTACTGGAAAATTGTCGTGCTACTATTGCTACTAGAAATCGAATAAGGATTTGGGGCTACTCCTCTCCTTAGAAAAGGCTGAGACTCTAGAACTAGACTCTACTCAAGAGAGCTAGAAAAACCCAGAAAGCTTTTCTAAAATGTTCGACCCCTGAAAATCACCCCCTTGGGGTTCTGCGCAATTCCTCAAAGACACTGATGAAACTCCTGTTGAAATGCTGATGGAATTGTTTCTTGAATGCTAATGAAACTATTTCCAGAATTCCAATGGAAATACCTTTCCCGAGCAGGCATTCGAAGTTCCCTGGGGCTAAGGGTGAGATCTCTGAACAGAGACACTCAATGAACTAAACAGTGCTACAAACTAGCTAAACAGCTAGTATGCTCTAAGTTGAAATGGCTATAAGAAATGCTCATAACCATAATGATCCCAAATGAGGGGGTTCCTCTTTATTTTATAGCCTCTTCCTCTCACAATACCTAGCCTCACTTTCTCCTACATGATCCCCTTCTTGCCATGTGTTCCTTCCTTCGTGTGTAGTCTCTCCATGTGTCTTCGTGGGCCCCATTTCTGCATCCCCTTTTGGCCCCCTTGGTTCCCCCTTAAGTCACAATGTTGTGCTACCTAGGAAGTGAATTTTTATTCTAAAGTGAGTTATGTTCCCCCTTCCTCACTTTTTATTTACAAATAACTATAAAAGGGAAAAATTGAACAAAATCGAATATTCCAATTAGCCATAGCTAACTAGGAATATTACAATTGGTCTGAAAGAAGCCATACAAGCCCACGTCAAATGAAACACCTACTCTCATGGCTGGAAACTTGCAAGATAGCTCATGAAGTAGAATGCACATTAGCGGAATAGTCGACTCATCCAAATTTCAGAGCCAAGGGACATCCCACCTAGGTTCCGAGCACTACCCAAGCACTTAAGGTTCAAAAAGCATCACCAGCGGAAATGGCAGAAAGAAGAAAGGAAGGATTTTTTTACTATTGTGATGAGAAATATTGCTCAGGGCATAAATGCAAGGAACCCAAATTCTTTCAAATTGATGCTACTGATCACATTTCATTTCAGGAAGCCCCACCATTTGAGGGATTAGAGGAGCAAGATGAGGACATCTAACAGACAATGAGCTCCCAGCTACACTTGAAGAACTAGTTATCTCACTTCATGCTTTCACAGGAATTTCTTCTCCACAAAATCTCAAAATCAGAGGTTTCATTAAGCATCACTGCTGTAGTCATCTTGATTGAAAGTGGCAATACACATAATGCTATCCATCAAAGAGTCACTAAATCAATGCATTGTTTTGTCAGAGTAGTCTCTAGTTTCCAAGCCCAGATTTCTGATGGGGGGACAATGAAATGTGAAGCCTACTATGAAAATGTCAAACTTCAATTGGGGGATTCTCACCTAAAGACCCACATGTTTGCCATCAACATGGGTGGGTGTGACATTGTCTTGGCTGCTGAATGGCTCCAGACACTCAGCCTAATCACAATGGATTTCTAGGAGTTATATATGATATTTAAGTAGAATAACCACACACATACCCTTCACGGACTCTACACAGGTGTTCCTTCTATCATCATCTCGCATAGGATGGAAAGATTTTTAAAAAAGGGCCACCATGGAGTTATAGTCCAATTTAATGCCATCCAAGCCTTCAAACCCACTTCTCTTCATATTCATCTTGAGATGCAGTAGGTTTTAAAAAAACATATACAGGTCTTTGACAAGCCTCATGAGCTTCCACCCTCGAGAGGGGACAATGATCATAACATTACATTGGTCCCAAGGGCACAGCCACCAAATTTGCAGCCATATATATATCCTTTTATCCAAAAGAATGAAATTGAAAAAATCATCAAGGAACTCTTAGAAGTTGATGTCATTCGTCCTAGCATTAGTCCTTATTCATCGCCTATGGTCATCGTGCTCAAGAAAGATTGGGAATGGTATATGTGTCCAAACTTCAGGGCCCTAAACAAGATGATGGTGAAAGATAAATTTCCCATCTCGATTGTTGATGATTTGCTGGATGAGTGAAATGGGGCTCAATTCTTTACTAAGCTTGACCTTCGCTCAGGCTATCACCAAATTTTCATGAAAGAGGTAGACATTTGAAAGACTACTTTTCGAACTCATGAAGGACACTATGAATTCTTGGTCATGCCATTTGGTCTCTGTAATGCCCCATCCACTTTTTAGAGCCTCATGAATCACCTTCTCAAACAATATCTCAAAAAATTTGTCCTTGTTTTCTTTGATGACATCCTCATCTACAGCCTCACCTGGGAAAAACATCTTCAGCATGTAGATCTTCTCTTGCAACTAATTCGGAAGCATAAATTATTTGTCAAATTGTCCAAGTTCTCTTTTGGCATGGAAGAAGTTGAGTATTTGGCCCACATTGTGGGGTGTGAAGGTGTCAGGGCGGATCCCCAAAAGATCTAGGCAATCCAGGATTGGCCTTAACCAAAGACTTGAACAGTTTGAGAGGATTTTTGGGTCTCACTGACTACTATCGCAAATTTGTCCACAATTATGCTCACATTGCTAGAACCTTCACTCACCTTCTCAAGAAAAATTGTTTCCTCTGGAATGATCAAGCGTAATAGGCATTTATAACTCTCAAACATGCCATGTGTTCCACTCCCTTATTGGCACTACCCGACTTCACCAAATCTTTTCTGAATGTGATGCTTTAAATACATATATTGGCGTTGTCTTAATGTACAAAGGTCAACCCTTGGCCTTCAGTAGCCAACAACTAAGTGGGACAAATCTGGGACAATCTACCTATGAGAAGGAGATGATGGCCATCTTACATGCAGTGGATACCTGACAACCATACTTATTGGGGCGACATTTCCAAATCTGCACAAACCATCAAAGCCTTAAATACTTTATGGAGCAATGCCTATCCTCGCTGCAACAAAATAAATGGCTGGCCAAATTTTTGGGATATGATTATGACATAATTTACAAGAAAGGGTGCGAAAATGTCATAGCAGATGCTCTATCATGCCAATTTGAGGAGTAAGCACCCTGCTAGCAATCTCTCTTCCCATTCCAAAGTGGATTGAAGAGGCTCGGAAGGAATGGTTTTCACATCCTTTGATCTCCCAACTCATTAAAAAATTCCAGGTAGATCCAAATTCCACAGCGGGCTACTCTTGGCAAGATGAGATTATTTGCTACAAGGAAAAAGTAGTGATATCACCAACATCCACCCTCAAAAGTCACATTTTGGTAGAGTTGAACTCATGTCCCATTGTAGGCCATTCAGGCTTTCAAAAGACTTACGCTTGCACTAGATGTTCATTCTTTTGGACAGGCATGAAAAAGTACATTCTTACTTTTGTAGCTGAGTGTGATGTGTGTCAGTGCCACAAAGGAGAAATAGTGAAATCCCCGGGCACATTACAACCATTTCCCATCCATACCTCAATATGGATGGAGGTTTCTACGGATTTCATTACTAGTTTTCTGAAGTTAGGCAACAAGTTAGTCATCATGGTGGTTATGGACAAACTTTCTAAGTATTCTCATTTTTGCACCCTACCCCACCCTTTTACACTAGCTTTGGTGCCTCAATATTTCATGGATCAGATCTTCAAATTACATGGCATGCCCACTTCCATTGTGTCTGATCGTGACCTGATTTTCAATAGTAACTTTTGGAAGGAACTTTTTAGGCTACAAGGTACCCAACTACAACTTAGTACTTCCTATCATCCCCAAACTGATGGTCAAAGTGAGGCAGTCAACAAATGTCTAGAGACCTACCTGAGGTGTTTCACTTCAAAAAAGCAACATCTATGGGTACAATGGTTACCTCTATCTAAATGGAAGTATAATACTAACTATCATGCCACCACCAAAATTACTCCATATGAAGTCATTTATGGTCAACTACATCCTTAACCTACTTCTTATATCCAAGGATGTTCCAAGGTACAATCACTGGATCAACTCCTACAAAACCGTGCAACCATGCTGGCCCACCTTAAAGAGAATCTCCATCAAGCTCAACATTGTTCAGAGTGCAAATTTCAAGAAGGGGATCAGGTATTCTTGAGGCTGCAACCATATAAGCAAACATAACTCAAGGACAAGGGTTGTTAGAAATTATCTCAAATACTTCAGGGCATCGAAGAAGTAGCTTATAAGATCGCCTTTCCACCCACTGCAAAAATTCATCTCGTCTTCCATATCTCACGCCTCAAGAAAGTGGTTGGCAACCATTGTAGAATTCAAAATAGTGTATCGGAATTGGATGAAGAAGGTTCAATCTGGCTCCAACCTCAACCAGTTCTTGACATGCAAGAATGACACCTACGTGGTTGCACGATCAAGGAAGTCCTCGTTAAGTGGAACCTCTGTAGAAGATGCGACCTAGGAACTAGCCACTATTCTTCAACAGCTTCCATAGCTTCAACCTTGAGGACAAGGCTATTTTTATGGGGGAGGGCATGTTACTGTCCAACCCTAACCCCCTTTTTTATTTAATAAGGTTGATTCATAGTTATAGTTAATTAAAGAGTCAATAAAGCCCATATTAATAATTGTAAGTCTTTGACCTACATTTAAAGAAGGGACCACAGTTAGTTGCAAATGGGCCATGGTATTAGATAGATGGTATCAATAAGAACCATGGTACTAACCCATGGTATTGCATGTATGAATTCTATATAAAGGATAGAGACTCGTCTTGAGGAGTGTCATGTATTATTTTGTAATTGAGCCCAGCTCTATTGGAGAATGCCCCCTCGATGAAGAAAGTGAACATTTCTTTCCTTTTTGAAAAATAAAATACATGTTGTTATTTCTTGTTGTTCTATGTTCTGGGTATATCTCTTCGCATATTTTGTATTCTAGTATCTTCTCGCAGGTCAAGAGCATAACAGACACACTCTGTATGATATGTCCCTTATGTAACTATTTTTTAGTTCAATTTTAACTCCATGAACTCTGGCATGCTCATTTGGTATGGGGATTTTGAGATGGGAATTGTTGTAGGAAGTAGCTCAATAGAGAATTGAATTTCTCTCTTCATTGGAAATATCGTCACCATTTCTGAAAAATGTCATTGAAACTATTTAAGATAAGGTGGTCTCCATTTCTAGAATTATTGAACTCTTGATTTGTGGTCACTCGTACCATAAAAATAACACGCCTCTTTCTTCTATATCTCTTCACCTACAATTGATATTTTATTGATAAAGATACGATTCCTCAATGCTTGTAGTCTTATTTCCTTACCTTCAATGTTGAGGCACTCCAAAAACTTATTATAGAAGTCCACATTAGTTCATTGGGACACTAACCAGTCCATGCAATTAGAATTTCATACAATCCCATGGTAAGATATTAATAGTAGTTTTAGTGGACATGTTAGTTACCTCCACAGGCAATGCTTCCACTAAGCCTACCACCCACATTTTTCTCTTGTGGCTAGCTAAACTAGCCACAAGTTTGCATGAGTCTTCCTTTGCAAAGCACATTATTTTTTCAACCATCGGGTTGGTATAGATGAAGTTAGAACCTGGGTAAATTAAAATTTAAATATGTTGTTTGACAACCATACCTTCGATTTCAATTATTGACATTTGATGGTCTCCTTTCCTATCATCCAATGCCACATAAATTCAAGGCACACTTTAAGCCACATCGATCACCTTCACTCATTATTATACATTATATAGTATGTACCTCTTGTGATGGAGTTGATAGTACCTAAGATTTTTGTTCTCTTCACATCCAAAACAATGTAACAAGCTACCTTTGAGCCCATCAATATGTTCTCTCATTAGATTAATAGGCCAAATTCTATTTTCAGCAATGAAATCCCATTTGAAATTTACCTTGGAGAGAGTGGTGAACATATCATTTTCCCCCTCCTTTTTTTGTTGATACAATCCTTATCCTTTACCTTTATAACTAGCTCCATCCTTCTTCTTTCAACTATTTGGAACTCAGACTTATGCTTAGAAAAACCATAGAAATGCTTCACCTTTCAGATAGTGTCCTCCAATGTTCTTAGCTCATCAAAGTCAATATTATCTTAGTAATATTGTGGATAGTCTCTAAGTTACATTTCATTATTTACTTTCTCATCTCTAATGTATGGTACATTCATCAACAATTTCCAAAAAATTATTGGCGTAATCTCTATAGTAATACTCCTTACCTTGTTTTCCTGGAACTCCTTAATTTTGATTTAGTAGCACCTCTTAGGTGGGTACCTGTCAAGAAAATATTTATTGAATTTTCTACATAATATTTCCTTCTCTCTAATACCTTTGACATTTCTAAAGTATTCCCACCTTATGTCCACATTTCCTTTCAAACTAGAATTCAACACTCTAGCCTTCGTGTTTTCGAAATAGCCATGGAATATTAAGTACTTATTCATTTTTGATGGCCAGGAATATTCCTCTTCATATTTAATTATTTATCCACCAAAGGTAGAGGGATTATATTCCTTGCATTGCTCTAACATTGAGTTCCTTTCACTTCTCCTTTGTTGATGATGTTTTTTTTGTCTCGCACTAGACAATTTGTCATAACTGCTTCACTCTATTTCTGATGTGTTGAGTGGGGTTTTTTCCCTCACTATATCTTCACTTTATTCCCTATTCCTTTTTATTGGATTTTTTCTTTATTCCTTATTATCTTTTTATCTCTACTTCCAAATCTCATATGAGATTTCCTTATATTTTTTCCTACCTAGATAGTTAAAACTAAGATCAAGCTACTTTTTCCTTTGTAGATTTAATAAGCTTGGAAAAAACATTGTTTTCACATCTTCCTTCCCTTCATATTCTCTCACAAGCCTTTCATTATTTGCTTTTCAACTTATCAATTTGGCTCCCAAACTCTAGAGTGTGTCTATTAAGTCAGTATATTTTTTCTCACATTTATCCCACTGAATATGCTTCCCGGGGATGACAATATTTAAGCATATTATAAATTTCTACTCTACTACTCATTCCTCTATTTCTTGTTGGAATTTATAAATTCATGTGTTTTTAAAAACAAACAATTATTAATTAAAACTAGCATGAATATGTTAATTTATCACCTTGGTATGTGAGTGATTAAACATGGTCATTTAAAGATGGCCAAAAACTAAAACTCCATGTCAATTATACATGTTGGAGCAAATGACATATCATTATTCTAACAATATTAGAAACCACAATATTAAATTTGATTGTTTGTGCATGAGCCTCTTAAGGTTTAACGTTGAACCTTTTCTCTGATACCACTATATATCAAAGCTCCAAATTTTGATCCCATGGGTCCATATATGAAACTTTGTTTTGGCACCACTCCGTGTCAGAGCTTGAACTTTTAATCTCAAAGGTCCAGTTTCAAAGCCTTACTTGATATCACTCCATATGATATCTCCAAATTTTAATCCCATCAGTGTAGTGTTGAACCTTCACAGTAATACCACTTTGTATCAAAGCTCCAAATTATAATCCTAAAGATGTATTGTTGAACCTTCATTTTGATATTGCTTTTTATAATACCTCAAAATTTTAATCCAAATGGTCTAACATTGAACCTTTTCTTTGGTACCACTTATTTGAAACTCCCTTCGACCACCCGGTTAAGGTAGTCTGGAGTTAAGCAAGGAGTTACATTTTTTGGCGAGATCTCGAAGGTATGTTATGAAGATAGGGTTAGTAAAAGCCATGATTCTCAATTCTATATCATTTGGTTTCTAATACCACCATTGTAATAATATCATCAAGAAAGTTTTAGTGATTTAAAATTCATATCAATTCAAGTCCCATATCAAAATTTATGCTCATTAAAAATTTTGGCCTTAAGTCATCACATTACTCACATGGCATCTGTGTGGCCTCCACTAGGCTTGCTTGACCATGTCATGTCATCCCTATAGGGCCAAAAATAAATTACGTAGTGGGGAAATAGGTCCACATGATGTTGGAGTAGGTTCTCTCTCACATGCATGCCCACTGCAGGGCAACGAGTTAGAGAAATATGATGGTGGATGGTCTCCTAGTGGGTAGGGTTCCCGCCTTGGAATCACAACTATATATGCCTAGATCTTGTCATCCATTACCTATTTTAATGTTTAATAACATGAAATCATCATGGAAAAAGGTAGGTTCCTAATCATAGGGTTCCACTTAAGAAAAAAAGTTGGGTCAGTTGACTACTCATCAACTATCCTTTCATAATTGCTATCAAGGCATATGGCTTCACAATAATGATTTATGGGTAGTGACAATTTTTCCCTTTGGAACCATACCTCGATCATCTTATTCTTCTCTAGAATTCTCATTAACAAAAATTTAGTGCCCACAACATTTGAGATTGGAAGTAGCCTAAGACAAGGTTCCTCAATAGGAACCATGACTAGGCTAATTTGTCATCATCTACACACTGAAGTCAAGGTAAGAAAAATGAAAAGGGGTATTATTCGTGGGAAGTGGATAGTATTCCCCCTCCTCCATGTCACTTTTTCATAAATTAAATCCCTTTCTCAACGATGAAGAAAACTACTACCATGCCAAGATATAGTTACACAAAATAGTAAAGGAAAGAGGCCACCTCCAACTTGATATTACTCAGTCAATCTAGTCTTGCACCCCAGTCTATATCTATAGCTATAATACATGTTGGTTAACATAACTAAAGTATTTAAATTTCCCATAAGTAATTAATGGCACACCAAGCCACCCCACTGCGAAAAGAGAGTCACAATTGCAAACTCATTGTTTCATATCCATAACTATCATGTAAGATTGATATAACACTACTTGTGGGGTGTGTGTGTGTGTGTGTGTTTTCATGATAATCACAATGTGAATTAGCACAATCAAGGAATTTATCCATTTCTTAACATGTGGAACATCATCAATAGTAGGAGAATATTAAATGCATATACTAATCAAATAATCACTGAAATTCATGCATGTTCATGAATCCATACAAAAGGTGTGCATTTATAAAACATTACTTTTCATAGCTCAATATAAAGTTGCATTAAACTTATTTGATTATGTTAATATGGCTAGAAACTAAAGGAGGGACTTCCACTCTCCACCCAACCATAAGCTAACTACACTAAAAAGTTCTTGTAAATGACTACACTTGACCTCAATCTAAATTTTGTCGGGATTCTTGCATAGGGGATATTCAAACAAAACTTTGGTAGACACTTCAAGCATGGGGTCCACTATCTAGGTGGTTTTTCAACTTCCCTCTAGCTGTGAGCACCATAGTGACTTACTTGTTCCACCTGGTCTAGGTGGGATGTTGTTGGGTGCAAGAGGTTGAATCCATTATTTAGGTGGTCTATCAGTTGTAATTTCATAACAGACATGGGTTCTACAAACCACTTTTTAAGTGGTTAACGACTCTCCAAAAAGCAGCACAGTGTCTCATGTAACCATGTTCAAGTTTCTAACTTCTATATACAAGCACCATAGTGATATAGTCATCCAATGAGCCACTCACTAACCACAATATTAGATAACTCAATCCAGTGGCCTCAAATATAGTTAATAGACATCACACTCAATGTTCAAATGGGGCATTGCCTAGTATAGGAGTTTAAATCCACTATCTACGTGATTTATCAATTTCAATCTAGAAGTAGGCACCAAAATGAGCCTCCCATTGGCCACATAGGCATAGACACATAACCTAGTAGCCTCAAGCATTTCTCTTATATTGGAAATGCTTTGAGAACTCCCTGTCCTCCATTGTCAATGTTGAAGGAATTTTTCTACATCCGAGGATAACTTATATTCTTCAATATTATCATTTCCTCTATGTCCTTTCCCATTATCTTTGTTTATTCCTTCATTTTCATTCCTTGCTCACCACTGATTTCTTCCGATACCCTAGATTCCTATGCTTTGATCCCTGAGGGGGGAACAAGGATGGGTGCAATCCTATGTCCATACATCTAATCACATCTCTTTAATTTCTATTAGTGTCCATGGTTTTGTGGCGACAATGGGTGTTGGGACTTTAGGGTGGCTAGTATGGTTTGATCATGGCATTCAACTTTCCTCCCATCAAATAATTGATATGAGCGTTGCTTAATTAAGGCCAATTACTATATTTACACTCACTCTTCAAATGTTCACAAAGTTTTGGTATTTGACATTATCCAAGCTACATAGAATGTGAATTTCTATTTTAACTTAAGTGTTAATATGATCTACAAAAAGTTACATCCATTGGAAATTCCGAAAGATTAGAAATAAAATTTATGGAATTTACCCGAATATGACATATAATAAGAATAGTAATCAAAGGACATTTAGCACTACACTACCATAAATATAACATTTTCTCTGGACATTTAAATATTGATATATACTGCAAAATTTTTATTAAAACAAATAAGGATGTCAACATTATTTATACTTTGGTTTCCTTATATTTGAAATTACATCCAACAGTCTTGTAATTTACCTATAATGATTTCTCCATAAAATCCACTAAAATAAATATACTGACAAAAATATTATAAAATAGTATATTTAGCATTATTTGAAATTCATATTAAAAAATATGTAGCAATTCGAAAGCCACTTATTTATGTAATACACACTTACTATTTCGTTCTATGTGTATAGTTATTTATTCAATGCCAAATTCTAACATAATATTTTAAATTAAAACATTTTTATTTATATTTCAATTATTTGCAAGTTATCTAAGATCCATGTGTTAGGTGTGGATCTCGATAAAGTGCATAAGGCAGCAGGTAAAAGAGAGTCGAATAATTTAATATGGGGTACACATAACTTTGTATTTTGGCTAGATGCCTTAGGAATTGATTGAGACTTAAAATATTGAAATATAAATTAATTCTGCATTTTAGGGAAGAACGTGTTGAGGTTATGTAATATCTAGTTGCGTTCAAAAGGGAAAGACTTGAACATATACTATATATAATCCAAAATTATTTGAAAATAAATATGTAGTTGATGAAACTTTGACATAGGCTAGTTATTTTTACAATTAACTATGGTATTTAGAAATCTAGACAATGAAAGCATTCGCTTACATTTTCATGGACTAATTAGAAATAAATAATTCATCAAGGTAAATAAAAAACTTTCTATTTTTAATATACAATATATCAAAATCAACATAGATTTAAAATTGGAAAAACAAATATTATCTAATACAGTATAGGGCTTTTTCTCTCATAATAATATGAAGCATTTGAGTTTCATTCTGATTATTTAAATAATCTTGACATAGATAATTCGAAGGCTAATGTCTTTATAAAACCATTAGCAATGTTAATGTTACTCAAATTTTTTGTTAAAAAAAAATCTTCCGATTAATAAAAATTTAGAGTTGATCAAGAACTTTCCAGGTCAAAACTAAAACTGATATAACTTAAAAAAAATTCAATTGATTCAACCTAAATAAAAGGAAATGAACCTTTATTATAAATTTATATATTTTAACCATGAATTCATTTGATCCTTTTAGTGTTCTCATCATTTAGTTAAGGGAAGAGGATTGCTAATTTTTATTATCGTCCTCCAGTTTAGGGAAGATGATTTCTATTTGCATTGTAGATATCAATGGATTCACTATTGAAATGTTTTATGCATTATTTATATTGGTCTATTTGTGATAGCAATTTAGTTTTGTATTTGTCATCGGAAGGTATAGGGTTATTTTAATATTTTTCATAGCTGATATAGTATTGTCGCATGATCCGAGAAAAATAGTCTCCTTAAAGATTTAGATGTATCTTAGCCATGTATTTATTAAACATCTATTAGAATAAAAAAAATTACACAGAAAATATAAAACCTAAAAAAATATTTGTTTTTAAAATATTGCATCTCTAAATTCATAGTGTGTATGTATATATAAGTTATAGTAAATTGTATATAATTTTATTATTTAAAGTATATTTTGAATGCATAAATAAAACAATGACTTAAAATTCTTGTTGTGCACTTGGATTGTGTACACTATATAAGGTAATTTACAACTCTATTAAATATTTGCTAAATTTTAAAATAGATTAACTTTGAAGAAAAAAGAAAAATTAGAAAATAAAAATTAATGAATATGCTTTAACCTTAAAAATTACTTTTTTTAATTCTCAATATCAACATTGAAGTATTTTACTTATAATTCATATTTAAATTTTTATTATTAATATTTTTTGATACAAAAATTAATTTTTATATTAACCAATTCAATGAATTATGCATAGTATTCTTATCTTTATTCTTTTATATATATATATAAACAATTATTTCTAAAGCATTAAGATGTTTATTTATGGTACATGTAAAAAATATTGTTTTTAAAATATAAAAAAAGTTATACTGGAATAAACCGATTAGTATAGATATTTTAAATTGTTTTATATAGGTTTTGTATTGAAATATTAAGAATTATAATTATAATATATATAAAAGTTAATTACTTTAGTTTTTTAAATTGATATAAAATTAAAATATTGAAATATTTTATTTATGATAGAGAGTGAAATATTTTTGTTATTTATTGGAAAATATTTTATTTTTATTTTGAAATTAACATTGTGAAATAAAATATAAACATGGAATCATGGTTTTTATATGAGATTGTAGAATGTGGATGTATATATGTTTCATACTATGGTGTAAAATGTGCCTCTAAACACAACAACAAATGAATAAGAAAAGAGAAATTAATTGTGTAATATACATATATAACACACAAGAAATTAATAAGAGAAAATCTAGTGAAACAACTAGTAATATTATTTTAAAAAGTGTTTAAGTTTAAAATATTATAAAATAAGTAAAAATTAACTTAAAAAAACATTGTTAGCTTTGCTTTTTGCAAGAAGATTTATGCTAGTTTCAATTACATATAACATTGTTAGCTTCGCATTATGGATATAAATGAATATAGTATCGAAATGTTTTATACATTGTTGTTTGTGGTTTATACGATGTGCTTATATTTTGATATTTAAATAAAGCATTGTTAGCTTTGGAGTATGGAAGAGGATTGTTGTTTGAATGGTAGATATAGATTATTAGAGTATTTAAATGTTTTTTACATGATGAGCTTATTTTGATATTTTGCATCTATTGACAGCTTTAGCAATCATTTTTTTTTTTTGTTTTGCGATGGTTTGGACCTATTTTAGTATTCTACTTACAAAACATTGACCTACTTGTTGTTACATGATTTCAATGGCACGATTGCTGCAAAATTTGAATGGCAAGAATTACATAGATTATGTCATATCCTTTGGGAGAAACAAAAGAAATTAATGTAACGACATAAGATATGGATGAGATGTAGAGGAAGGATGAACAAAAGAAATTAATGTAACGGCATAAGCTATGGATGATATGTAGAGGCATAAGCCAGAGAAATATTTATCATATTTTACAATCCTTCTAGTGATGTTATCATCTATTTCATTGAAGGTTTAAAACATTATCATGAATTTTAATGGAGATATGCACTACAATATAAAGGGGATTTTAAGACAATATTTAAGACAATTTTTGGTTAAATTGTACTAAGTTGAGACAAAAAAAACTTGTGTATTGTCTTAAATATTGCATTTAAGCGGGTGTCTCAAATTTAATGTCTCAAATCCAATGTCTTTAAAATTTGTCTCTATAAAGATAATATATAACACAAGTGTTATTGTCTCTTAGAAGAATTTTTTTTGGTTAAATTGTCTTAAGTTGAGACAGAAAGAAACTTGTGTATTGTCTTAGATATTGTCTTTAAGAAGGTGTCTCCAATTAATGTCTTAAAAAGTTGTCTCTATAGAGACAATATATAACACAAGTGTTATTGTCTCTCATGAGATAATTCCATTTTTGTCTCTCCAGAGACAATATTTTGGATTTAAAGACATATTGTCTTTATAGAGACAATATTTCTTTTGTCTCTCTAAAGACAATATAAAACACTGAATCCAGAAAAATATCTCACGATTGATTAAAAATAAACATCAATATCATTTATTAATTCGTATTAGTGTGTAATGGAACCAAACTGCTAACCTCCTCAATGTAAAGCAGGCACTCTTCCATTGAGATAGAACCCTTTAAAAAACTATGTGTTCAAGTTGGGAAGTTAGAGGATATGGTAGAGATACTAGAGGTGATGATGGAGCTTCAAGAGGATTGCCAACATGAAATGGATAGGGTGGAGGTGGTTGAACTTTCACAATATTGGTAATATTTTCTTGTAAGTGTAATAGAGTATCACATTGATCGCAGATCTACTTAACTTATATTGATCTCAGTATGGTAAGGGATAGTGTGATTAATACATTTAAGTCATTCTACTCTCTACTAGTAATCACAAAATCACTGGAATCAGAAAAGCAGGCCAATGGAATCACAAAAGAATTAGCCTTATACAGATCTAGAGCCAATTAAGACTCGACCTAGTGTATTTCACTCTTTTTTAGCAATCCTTGTCTTCTTGTCTTCTTTTGTATGCAACCTTCCGAGTTGTATAGCTTCTGCTAGAGGCCTTAAAAGTTCAGTAAGGTATGTAGTCACATATTATCACGTCTCGTTTGGTTCCTTGGAACAAGATTGATATGAAATTTTATGAATAATTTTAATTATTGAGAACTCAATTAATATATTGATTGTTCTCTTTGCTCAAGGATTCACTTTTAAGATCTCTAATTTCCAAATATTTAATCTGAGATTATCTTTCTAGTGTTCAACTTTTCGATGATCCATCTCATCTATCACACACAAGGACTTGGACCATTCATGGACGCAATTCAAACAACATTTTTACATATTTCAAACACTGACTACATAGATCATTTCACAAATTTGAGAAATCTACGTACTTATTTGCAAAATTCAATTGCATATCCACATGTTGTTGTTCTTGACTTGAAGCCCTATTTGCAGTTTTTTAGTGTTTTGATCAGTGAATTACTTCTGGGGCACACGCTTAGATTATCAAGAAGAAATTTGGAAATAAGAAGTTAGTTATTAGTCACAGGGATAGAAAACCTAAATTGTTCTCTAACCATGGGATTGATTAGCTAACGGGCATTTCTAAGTGACCACACCCCAACAGAGAAAAATAAAATTATCTTAACGTCCACAAATGACCAAAATACATCAATGTCAATCCAGAAGACAACAATTAAAAACAACAATAACTAGTTCCTAGATCATGAGCATTTACAAAGACCAAAAATCCCAAAATTAAATCCTATACTAGAAAAAGGATAGAAAAAAATATAGAAAGTAGGTGAACTCAAAAGTATCAACTTGGATAGTGTGGTATTTAATATATTAGAAAAAACCACTCCTTCATGAAGAAAAACTAACTCATATAAATAAAACATTAAGGAGTAGCAACACCCCAAGTCATTGATAGTCAAGGGAGGAAACATCATCATTGCCAATGAGAATAGATGTGAATATTACTCAGTCATAATATTACAAGTTTCTTCAATCTTTATTCATCATTGGATGCTTGTACAACCATTATTGAAACCTCAAACTTTCATCTTAGACATACATGGTGATGTAGGCGAACCCCACATAAACCCGGATCTTCCAATACATATCAAAAGTCATACATAACTTTCATTCAAACTTGCCAAACTTCATCCAATAAACATCGTTACTTATCTCCATTACATAGGATTTTTATTTCTGCAATTTTAAAATCCCAATTGTGATAAAAATATGTGTGCACTGGCAAACTCACACTCGATATAATACCAAACAGTCAACCTCATTCGACTCGATGTATTCACAACCAATTTATATGAAGCATGTATTCAATTTAAAATCTAGTTTCAAAAGTATTCCACCACTTAATGAATCGAATACACAATTCTGAAAAACACACAGTTTACATTAAGAAATGCACATAATTACTTACAACCTTTCTTTCTGGCTAGATCTTCAATGTTCATGGCCCTTACAATTTTCCAGAGGACTTACAACCTTGGCTGCCCAATCTATTCTCTACCACACTCTCTCACACTTTCTCTAATTTTTCAATGCCTTTGAGGCTACATAATATATAAAACTTAGCATGATATAGAATCACTCAACTAAAAGCTCTAAGAGTCTACATGCAATGCATACATATGGTAAAAAGCATCTTGAGGTTTTTTCCCATCTTTTTCCCTGATCTAAAATAGAAAATCTTTCCTTATCCCATAATGATCCACATTTACTGCTTTATGCCTAAAAACACTCCCTATTTTATTAAAATAACAGAATATTTAAAATTATCACACCCCCATTTTTATTCCATATTTACAAATGAAGAGGGTCTTGATACTCCTGCATCATACACCCAACCTTAAAATTAATCATGATCTCCTGATCATGTGTTGGGATCTATGTATGCCTGGATCCCACACCTTGTGCTGCAAGTCATCACGTGCTATTGCACACTGCCTTTCTCCAGGTTTCCACACTTTATGCTGCATCTCTCTACTAGCAGTGCTCTCACAATCTTCTGTTGTTTTCCTTTGGCTGCTTCTCCTTTGTTTTATCACTGCTAGCCTCTTCCATGATTCCTTCATCATAATCTGCCTCATCATTTCAATTTCTTTGTCTAGTAGACTTTCTCTAGCATCTTCAATAAAACTTGTACTCACAAAACAATTGTTAGAATAAAAAATATAAGGCATCAGTGCCTCTTCTTCTGCTATCATTGTTGCCTTAGGTGTCACTATGGATGTTGTTGTCGTTGTCGCCATAGATGTTGCTGATGTTGTCGCCATAGATGTTGCTACCTCCCAAACTTCCTGTCCCTCTGCAACATGCTTTGGCTCATCACCTGCAATTTCATCTGCAACTTTTTCCTCTTGTTCACTGCACTGGCCTCTTTCTTCTGCAATCTCCTTATCAGACTCTGGATTCTCCAACCAGTATTCTAAAAATGCAATTTCTTTGTAGCATCGCTGAAGCATATCATCATCACTTGCATTCATACATAAACTTTCAGTATCAACTGTTACTTCCTTTATCTGTGCTTCAGACTGATTCACTTCTTCTGCATCCACAAGAACTTCCTCTTGTGCTGTAACAGTTTCAAAAGATTGTACTTCCTCCTCAGCAAGGCCTGTAATGACATCACAATTTTCAGCTATACAAACACAAGAGTTCCCATTATCCAGCTGATCTGGATCTACCCAATAACTCAAGAAATCATCAATGGTTTTCTCCTCTATTCCACCAATGGAAACCTCCTCTTTCAACTTTGCTGCTTTGAGTTCTTCCTGTTTCAAGTGTTCATCTATCATCTTCTTAAGCTTCTTGAGCTCCTCTGTTAACTGCATGCTTATTTTTAAATCTCTTTTCTGCTGTAGCCTCTGCCACTTCACTCTCTTCCTCATCAGTAAACCATGTTTCCGGTCTTTCACATCTTCCTGTAACAATTTCATCAATAGCTCAAGGTGAACTGCTATCTCAGCTTTTTCTTTCTCATACTCTTCCTAAGTCAATTGCTGTCTTATGCCATTTGCCTTGGCATATTTCTCCTTCTTTCTTCTGTGGCCTCCTTCTGAACCTCTGCTCTCTCCTTCATGACTTTTAGTAGCCATCTCCTTTGCCATGAGTTGCTCCCCTATGAGTTGCATGAAGCCTCTACCACAATAAGCTCTCTTGCTGCCACTTACCTCACCAATCCTTACCTCCGGATCTGGTCTTTTGGTAATCATTGGTCCTCTGCTGGAACATTTTGAGCATCCTCCACTTCTCCTGTAGGCTTCCCTCATCTGCAACTTTATTCATCCTCTGTTGAATCTTTAGGTTCTGCCACCTTCACTTCTCCTTCTTCCCACCGAGATTTCTTCACTATTCCTGTAAATCAATATTCATCAGTCCCAAAAATCATCACATGCAATTAACTTAACAAAAAACACTTGAACCTTCAGAAAAAGTTGTTCCCGCTTTGATACCACTTGATGCAGGCGAACCCCGCATAAACCAGGATCTTCCAATACATCTCAAAACTCATACATAACTTTCATTCAAACTTCCCAAACTTCATCCAATAAACATCGTTACTTATCTCCATTACATAGGATTTTTATTTCTGCAATTTTAAAATCCCAATTGTGATAAAAATATGTGTGCACTGGCAAACTCACACTCAATATAATACCAAACAGTCAACCTCATTCGATTCAATGTATTCACAACCAATTTATATGAAGCATGTACTCAATTTAAAATCTAGTTTCAAAAGTATTACACCACTTAATGAATCAAACCCACAATTCTGAAAACACACAGTTTACATTAACAAATGCACATAATTACTTACAAACTTTCTTTGTGGCTAGATCTTCAATGTTCATGGCCCTTACAATTTGCCAAAGGACTTACAACCTTGGCTGCCCAATCTATTCTCTACCACACTCTCTCACACCTTCTCTAATTTTTTAATGCCTTTGAGGCTACATAATTTATAAAACATAGCATGATCTAGAATCACTCAACTAAAATCTCTAAGAATCTACATGCAATGCATACATATGGTAAAAATCATCTTGAGGATTTTTCCCATCTTTTTCCCTGTTCTAAAATAGAAAAGCTTTCCTTATCCCATAATGATCCACATTTACTGCTTTATGCCTAAAAACACTCCCTATTTTATTAAAAATAACAAAATATTTAAAATTATCACACCCCCCTTTTTATTCCATATTTACAAATGAAGAGGGTCTTGATGCTCCTGCATCACATGGGCTGATTTGATGATATTGAACAGACATTTGGGCTTAACACTTTTTACTCCTGATTGACATATATTACAACCTCCATTTATTGGTTCTTATCCTCTGGTTGAGAAACCTTTATTCTCAAGTCCACTGTGACCTTGTTGGACTTGATCCTTTTATACTTTCCATTTTATGCTATTATATTTTGTACTTCATTTTTAACTTGAACTAATTATGATGGAGTGTGGGGTTCTTCTACTAATTCACTAGTTGCCTCCACAAATGGAATATCATAAGGTACCTTCACAATTCACTTAGCTTTTTTTCACTACTATTGAAATTAGTAAGATGCTTGTTTCATAATTGTTCCTTATTTTCCAGAGAACAGATTACTGGGGAAGAGTTAGATGTTAGAGCTATGCATGAATTTTATAATTGTTAAGGGATATGACATGACAAATTTTTTGTAGCCTTCTTAAACTCTCTTATAGCTACTACTTTCAAAGAAAGAACCCCAGAAGAACAAGATATGTTTTGTCCCTTTCTATTCTTGATGAAGCTACACCACACTTGAAATGTTTGTGCAAAGAAAAGAAACAATAATTCAAGAGACATTGTGCAAATTGCTAAGATTTTGTTTCAATGCATGACAGACCTTGTCCAACAACCATGTAATTATTTGAGGAAGAGGGAATTTCACATCAAACTTGTCACACATAGCCAAAAGATATTTTTTCTCCTCCTCAGATAAGATATCTTTAGGGATGTTGAGTTGTGATGCCTCTTCCAACCCTTGAAGCATGTCAATCCTTCTGAAATAAACAAAAATTTAAATAAATAAATAAACA
>APFE031136886.1:29465-44630 GCA_000404065.3 Pinus taeda | reverse complement strand
GTTGTGTTGCTTCAATTGAAATGTTCACTTGGAAAATATTTGAAAGTGTGCTAGTATTCCAATGGAAAAAGTCTAGCATTTGAAGAGATTTGGAGGCTACGCGAAGAATCATAAAGACCTTTCTTATGCCTTCATGGATTGGACTAATGGGGAAAGTAGAGTGGAAATATTCTACACAAATTTATTAAGTTCTATTCTTGCATATGAATATGAAATAAGAATAAGAAGAGCACCATAATGGCACATGCCCAACATAAGACATTTAAATAGATAACCATAGGGAAATTGATAACCAGAAGGATATCTAAGCATTACCAACATAAAACATACATCCAAAAAATTGGCAAAATGGAGATAAACTCTGCAAATTCAATAATACCACTTCTTTGCAGTCCCGCTCAATCTTCAATGACACATATGATATAATGGAAAAGAAGAAAAATCATAAATGATCAACAATTTCCAACTTTGGATATTGAAAATATCTTAAGGCACATAAATAGGCACCATCCTAACTATGGAACGGATCTCTAGGAGTTTGGAGGGAACTCTTTTAATGATGTTCCACAAGTCTTGTCATTTATGTGGTATATCTCAAAATCGGAAGAAATACATGAAGATGTCACGATTAGATTATTTATACTTTCTTTGGGATAATAGTGTAACTGTTATGAAACCAGCTCACAAAAAGATAGAAAAAATAGATGAACACCTTAGAAATAAGCCTCTTCAAGGGGGAAACCTCCTTTACATTATACAAATGAAAAATTCTTCAATGATACAAATGACAAGACCCCCTTTCTATATATAGGAGTCTAAGGGGTCATAATATAATCAGAGCCGACATAACAATAATAATGTAAGGGAACAATAACAACAATACTGGGCTTCTATGGGGACTACATGTGTACAACAACATAATAAGGGGTTTCTACTAATAACAATAAGGGGTTACACTAGTAGTATAGGTGCCTTACATGCCCCTCTCCTTCAAAAAGTGTTGTCCTCAATGCTTGAGTAGTTATTGATGATTCTGTATAAAATTCTTGTCCTTCCATATGAAATCTTGAACAGATAAGTTCTTCCAGTTGATGAGGTGCTTTGAAATTGATTGATTTCATAGCTATTGACTTATCGGTTCTATAAATGCTTTACGTTCCAACATGCTTTTTCCTTCCTTGTCAAGTTCTGGCAATATTATTGGAACTGAGATATTCAGCAACTTTTGAATGAGTTCCCACCCTACTTTTCCATTCTTCCATTCATACCTACCTTTGTTTATCAAATTTGGTTGGATAATTGTACCAACCTCTACCATTTATGCAACCATATGTTCAATTTCACTCCTTTGGGCATATGGATATCTATAAGGCTTGACATTTGGAGGAACACATCCTAGAATAAAATGAATAGCATGATCATGATCATGAATATGTGGGAGACCTTTGGGAGTCTCAAATACGTTGGAATGACTGTCCAAGACTTTTTGGAGATATGGAGAAATACATGATTTCAATGTGTGAAGAGTTAGCAAACATAATTGTGCAATTATGCCTCACTGTTATTTCTTTAGAAGCTTTGTCATTCCGTCAGAGTTGATTATCTTTCTTGGTTTTCCTGTGATACCCCTTAATTCAACTTCCTTTCCTTCTAAAGAAAATTTAATAAAAATTTATTGAAAATTAAAAGATGTTGTACCCAAGGATTGTAGCCATTGGACTCCTAATACAACATCAGAACCACCCACTAGAATGGAAAACATTGGGCTATTGAATAAATATTCTCCCATGGATAGCTTGATATTATGGCACTTTCTAGAGCAATTTATGGTTCCTCCACTTACAATCTTCACTTGACACTTTGGTGGTGGATCTAGGAAGCAATTCAAATCCTTGGCTATCTTAAAATTAATAAAATTATGGGTACTACTTGAATCAATCAACACTATTAACTTTCACTTCTTGATGTGTCCTTCTATCTTAATAGTTTGAGGAGTGGTAATTCCAACGAATGCATTACAAGATATGGTCAGATTCATTTCTTCTTTCTCTTGGGTTGGTTCCTAGTGAGTATCCTTTTCGTTGGATGATTCTTGATACTTTCCTTCCTAATATTTAACTGTTTGAACCTTCTTCTTCTTGATCTGTCATTTTATCTTTAGAGTTTGGGAAGTGGTAATTTCTTCCAATGCTTTACAAGATATGGTCAGATTCATTTCTTGATGCTTGATGTGACCTTTCACTTCTTGAACATTTTTCTTCTTGATATGTCCTTCTATCTTGATAGTTTGAGGAGTGGTAATTCTGGCCAATGCATTACAAGATATGGTTCGATTCATTTCTTCTTTCTCAATGTGATATTTCACTTCTTGAACGTTCTCCTTCTTCATATGTCCTTCTATATTGAGAGTTTGAGGAGTGGTAATTCTTGCCAATTCTTTACAAGATATGGTCAGATTCATTTCTTTTTTCTCTGGGAATGGGTCTTGGTGCATATCATTTTCTTTTGATTTTTCTTGATCCTTTTCTTCCTCCTCTTCATACTATATGTAAAATAATTTCTTCTCAGCATGCTTATGACCTTTAGTGCATTTTCTATCACAATTGTAACAAAGCCCTTTTTTTCTTTTTTCTTCCAATTGTTGTAGTGTAACCCTTGTAGGTTGTGGAAGGCTAGGAGAAACAACACTTCCATTATTATAGTTGTGAAGGGTAGACTTCCTTTTTACCATAATCTTACTTTCTGCTTTGTAACAAAGCCCTTTTTCTCTTTCCAATTATTGTGGTGTTGCTCTAAAGAAGGTGTTGCTCTTTGTATCCTCATAATGTGCTATCATTTCCTCCATGAAAATTGATCATGTAATGAGTTGTTTACAAGAACAAAGCCCTTTATACCATAAAAATTGTGCCGGTTCTAAATATGAATATGCAATACACGCCTTTTATAATAGTGGTACACCATGTAGATCAAAATATTGCTCCATCTAAAGTATCCAATTTACCAGATCCTTGTTATGAAACTTCTTCATATCTCCTTTTCTTAATTTTAGGAGCTTGATCTTGAAATGACTATAACTCTGTAAATTTAGTTCTTCCAGTTTTGAAATTACAAGCTACAGTAGCCCTATGTGTCCTCTTTCCAATGCCACCAGTCTGATCGAATTTAGATTCTCCAAGAAAGAGTTATGCACAATCTCCCAAGATGACCAGATTATATACCTTTTGAGAAGAGAAAACTTGTATGAAGTTCCACCTGTCACTATGTTAACCTTAAGATCCGAAAAATATACAAAAGAAACTACTATTTTTTCTTTTCTATAACTTATTATGAGGTTTCAATCTGATGCTCAAAACAAAAGTTATGATGATTTTCCCTAGGTCACTTGTTTGGAATGTAATTCGGGAGTCTAAAAAAGGTCAATGTCCTCAAATCATATCTCCGCAAATATAATACGGAAAGCTCTAAAATTCGGGTCCAAGCTTCAGAACGATTCCAGCCCAAATGGGTATTTTTTCCAACATCTGAAACGCGACAAAAAAAAAGATATAGTGCGAATGCCACAATGACCTATTTGGAGCAGCCAAACCCTAGAATCCAAAGCTCTGATAACAAATGTTATGAAACCAGCTCACAAAAAGATAGAAAAGATAGATCAATGCCTTAGAAATAAGCCTATTTGAGGGGGAAACCTACTTTACATTACACAAATGAACAATTCTTCGATGATACAAATGACAACACCTCCTTTCTATATATAGGAGTCTAAGGGGTCATAATTTAATCAGAGCCAACATAACAATAATAATGTAAGGGCACAATAAGAACAATAGTGGGCTTCTGTGGGGCACAATAATAATAATAGTGGGCTTCTATGGGGACTACATGGGTACAACAATATAATAAGGGGGTTGTACTAATAACAGTAAGGGGTTACACTAGTAGTATAGGGGCATAACAGTAATGGATAGATAAAACATTCTTTCAACCCAAATAGAATAAATTCTCTCAAAAATCTAGTCTAAAGATTCCTCAAACATTGTCACCCAAGATTTCAGAGATTCGATGATCATGACCAACGCTTGTTCGCAGCCTTACATAATGAATGCCACCTTTTTGTTTTTGTAGGAAATGATGGAATCCATGAGGATAATTATGGAGATTTTGTGGAGAGAGAATACCCTATGGTTCTAAGCGAAGGAATGGATGAAGATGAAAATGTATTGTAAGAAGAATATCTTTTCCATCTCCTTCAACATGACGATCATCCAGATAACGAAGACAATTTAGAGCGTGAATATATGTATACTGTGATGATGTTGTTATTGATATGAATAAAGTGTTGAGCTCAGAATTTCAGTAAGTTAGCATTGTTCGCATCATTAAAGGGGCTACTAGCCTACTACATATCCAGATGAAGAATAACAGAGTAGCCCTGCTATAGACTTGATCTAAATTCATTATTTACACAAAGCAAAGGAATATCATATATTATGTATTTCGAATCCATTCCTATCTATGATGAATATGAGTATACAAATGTCAGTAAAGAACATTTCTCAGATTTAGCTTTGGACCATTTGCTTTTCCCAGAATTAAATGCAACATAGCTAATATGAAATGTGATCAATCCAACCCCAAGGCGGATAATGATAGGAATGTTGATGAAGAAGATAATGAAGCAATTTCTGAAGGGATCATACCAGATTAGGCTTTTAATGAGGTCTTAATTATACTTCTATATTTTGTAATGATGAAATTATTACCACTCCATTTGATGACAACTATGAAAAATATGAAGAAAATCGAGCTTTGGATATATCAAGTGTCAAATGGTATGCATCATGGAAGTTGTAGAAGTAAAAAGCACTGTACAACATGTAGTGATAGGATTTTCCTGTTCTTGAAAGTGCAAGAAAGGTTTTCTCACAACAAATAGTAAGGTAAAAGGAGAGGGTTAACGGGATGAATTTTTTTCTATTTATTTATCATATATCGTAGATGGCTTGACAACAATGAAAAGTGGAAATTGTCATGAGGACTAGACTGTGTTTAATCAAATAGTCTACTAAAATTGCAAAAAGAAACCTTGAAATCTTCGTTGCCATCTCTCTTCTCTATGGAAGAAATGGGCATTCTCAACTTGATGTTACGTACGATGAAATTGTTCGGAATACACTTGTTGTTGGAAATAGACTATTTAGTCCAAAGGTGATGGGGATCCCAACATATTTTTATTTGGGTTCCAATGTGTCTATTTTCAACAATGGTCAAACAAAACAAAAGTGGATATTGTAGTCTAGAGATGATGAATTAGTAACTTTAGATTATGGACTTCACTTTGGCAACTTTATCTTGAGAGTTTGGGATTCTCAAGTGATCCCAAGAAGGATGTGTGTGCCCAATAGGAGCAATATTTTACCCCCTAGTTTGCATGAGGGTACCAGAAGAAGTATGTCCCTCAAAATTTTACCACAATTTGTGGACATAGGAGATCGATGAAATGTTTGGATTTCTAGTACTATGATCAACCTCTACAAGCGCTGATTATAGATATGAAATTTTGTGGGCTTTCTCCTAAATTAGAGACAAGGATATTCTTTGACAAACACTAATGGGAAGTTGGATTTCATATCGAAGAAGATAACTAAGATAATTAACCCCATGGATGGAACATCACGTGGTATAAGTGATGATCCTAAAATTAATTGTAACCTATTGTTATGAGTAGACAGGGTATTGTATTGAGAAGCATTAGGGTTTTTCTTTAAATGTATAACCAAGATTTCACCCCACAACAACGTTGTCCACAAGGATGATGGGGATATTAGAAAGTTGCAGAAACTAGGCAACATTTAAAGAATATATTCCATGACTTATAAGGCAATATATGGCTACTATTTCTGTATAATTATTGTGGGGCATGCATATCAAAGCCTAGTGAAGGTTGAATGTAAGGGTGAACAACAACCAACTCAAAACTAAGTTGTTAAAGAAACCAAAGGTTGCATCTTTTCGTGAAAAGTAAAAACTAGATATCGAATAAAAATGTTTAAATTAGATGACCTCAATTGACCATGTGGGCCTTCACATGAGAGCCATGTACCTCACCACTCCATTTCCATAACATATCATACAAGCACTATGCCATGACAAACTAAGCATTCCTGAGGTTTATACTGCCTCAACCCTATACAACATTTTAGACCTTTATCGAGATTCTAAAGGCAATCTCCTCCACCCAATCATTGTCTAGGGACTCTAGATATGTATAACCTCCACCAATTAATTAGTAAGGGAATCCAAAGATAAATGTCTCCACCATTTAATTAGAAAGGAGCTCCAGAGATCAGTGTCTCCACATTTTAGGAAATAAGGATTTGAAAGATCAATGTCTCCAACCTCTAGGCAACATGAATTCCAAAGATATTTTCTCCAGCCTAGCTTTACCCGGGTTTTATATCCCTACCCTAAGACCAGTACTAGTTTACAGTTCACTCTATCCCTTTAATTCAACACATTTAAGAATTCCACATTCCCTTACAACAATCCATTTAAGAATTCTATATTCCTTTATAATAGCCCATTGAAGAATTCCATGTTCCTTTAAAATATATGATACAAAAGGACCTCAACACACAGCCTGACATACAAACACCACCACAAAACATAGCACCAATTCCATTGAACCACATACCTTATGAGGCTGTTTAATGATAAATTAAGTGCATATGGAGAGATCTTTTTGGGTAAGTGGCACATAATATGAGCAAGGGATTAAAGAATTAGACAAGTTAGCTGAGTAGATTCCAGGTTTCCAAATACACTAGAAATCTATCTACAATATCTACAATATAAATGCTTTGGACCTATATATTCCCTTTCTATAATTTTTGGAACTTATGTAGTCCTTCGTGACCTCACAATAGGTCCACTTGGGAAGTTCATTCCTGAAGCATTGAGTATTCGGTGCTTAGATGGCTATTATGTTTGTCATTATATGCGCTTAAAATTTAGAGCTCATTACCTATGGGGGGTATGCTTTTGTGGGCATAACTCTTTCTGTTTTGCATGGATGGTTTGGAATGATTCTTTCTATGCTGTGAAGCCTTGCACATACTTTCGCATGGCAGTTTTCTTGGTGGAGACCATGAAGAGAATCCTATTTTCTAAGGACAAGAGTTATCCATCCCCACACAATTCGATACCGAAATAGTAAAATATTGTAGCATAGGGTTAATTAACCCCACACAATCCACTATGCAAATAATAACATATATGCAATAGCAAGGGATTTGGTACAACAACAAGTAAATTTGTTATGGAAACAACACGACCAGAGGGGATCTAGTAACACAACAAGGAAATTCGATGTGAAAATGGCACAAGATATGCAACAACACGGGTACTAGTTACAGACTTATTTCTAAAATCCTTGCCTACAACAAAACACAAAGACAACAATAATAGAGAGAGTATATTGCTCTAAATTTTCTATAGGTTTTTTAAACTAACCTGTTGCAATTACACACACACACACACACATATATATATATATATATCCTCTTTGTTGTATCCCTCCTTATGTTGTCTAAACAAGAATAGGCTCCCACACTTCTACAATTGATTCCACAATTGCTAACTCTATCCTTGTATTACCTAGGTTTTGTTCCTTTATTTTTTTTCCCTAGTCCTGTTTCCTTTCCCCTTTCTACTACTCCCTCCATGTTTCTGGTTAGTTAGTGTCTCGATAACTAGCATTTTCCTTTCTTGCCATTTCGCCTCCTACTCTTCCATTGACAATGTGTGTTTCACCTCTAAAATATCTGCTTTCCCTATTGAACCAACACGCATATTGCAGACAAGTAGAGAAATGTCCCATTCCCTCACTCAATAATATCATTTTTGTCATTGTAACTATAGTGGCAACCACCGCAATAAAATTCTAAAATGCACCTTATGAATTCAATTAAAATTGTTTAACTTTATGTTGGTAAAATACCTTGTCGTGGATAACCATCAATCCGAAGGAAACTTTTTATATCTCGTGTTTCCCATATAATTTTATTTGATATAACCTTTTGTTTATTAGTAATACCCTCTTACTAAATTTTGCTTAAGGACATTTAATTTGCGAGATATGATACGATTTGTGTATCAACTATTTTCATGCTAAATTTTAGCTTTCGAATGTCCCTTGAACATTATGTTGAGGTTTGTTATTACAATGGTGGGATAATGAAATTAACATTGGATCCACACTCTTGTTGGAGTTTCTCTAACCTATCTATGGTTTCCAAAATACCTAGAAAGCTTGACTATAAGGGGAAAAACCAATACACATCAAGTATGTAAATAAATAAAGAGACATAAGAAATATAATGTTGTCGCATATGAAGTTTTGAAACCCTCTACATCCATAACCAAATCAAAGAAGGGAATCGTTTATTGCAACAATAGTTGTATTTATAGAAACTTGTGTGATTTTCGTGAAGTTATGAAAACTGTGTTTTTGTCACCTCGATGATGAAAATATTAGATCTATTTCATCTTACGGCATCATTTGGCCTTGAGGAAAGAAAAGCAACATAGGTAATAGATATTTTCATAATTAATTTAGCAAGGAGAAATTGTCATGTTTATCCCACATGTTTCCACTGCATTTTCTCTTGAATTCTTGGTTTTTAACCCATAGTGCTAATTAGATTTTGCAGATGCTTAAGGAAAATTATCCTCCTTAGTATCTGGCATAATACATTCATTTAATTCTACACACAATGGTACTAGTGATATATCATAAATGTTGAGGGATATGTGTTACTCCATCTTTAGGGCCTTTAGTATGCCCTCTTCTTTTGTAAAGCTACGGAGCATCTATCCCTTTCCATCAAAGGCATATTCCCATTCATTGTTTAGGTGGACACTAGTATATAGAACTAGGAAGTTGCTTTAACACCACCTTCATTGATCATTGATACCTAAACTTCCTATGCATCAGTGGTGTGTAGTGTACCTCTACTAACACTTGCTATATTTTTCAAGTTGTCTTGCTCATCAAACTCATGAAATAAATTGACATAGGTTGAATTGTGACATATGAACTCCAACTCGTATCAAGAATATTGATCACAACAAACTCCTTCAATTCTATACATTTTTTGGGTAATGTCAAGGTCAACGTTTCCATTAAAAGGAGAACATGTCTCAGTTTGCATCTCTCTCATGATAGCACAAGTATCGTTCATACCTATCACAACTTTAGTTAGGGATGTGATTAAACTGCATCCCAAATAGTGCTCATTATTTTTTTTCAATTTTGAAGCCCCTCTCCAAATCTACAACATGTTCCTTTTCTCTGCCTACATCATAAAACAACTTCTCGTAAAAAAAACCAAAGGGACGTTTCCTTAAGTTGAATGCAATGAACTCATCAAGGTTTCATGCTCAAAGATAAATTTTTTGTCAAAATAAAAAATATGAGGTGGTTGAGAATTTGATTTTTCAAAATCAAATTCTTCATTGTGTTCACATTCACCATCATGACAACCTTGATAACTTCCTCCTAGATTTGTCACATTATTGTCTTAAAGATGGTGAAGGACAACTTCTTTAGTAGAGTATTTATGCCTAGAGCAAACAACATTTTTCAGTCCAAATTTTGGGCCTATGTTATCCTTCAAAGAAGTATATTTATCACAAGAAGGTTTTTTAATAGTCTCATTCAAGGTGAGTAAGAAGACCTTCCTTTTCTAAACCCTCCAACAAGTGTTGGCATGTGTCTCCAAAAATATGCATTTGAAGGCCCCGATATTTCAAAGAACATTTAATGAGAGCTATCATAGAAGATATGCTCTTTAGGATGCATAAGTGCTTGAACCAGTCTTTTTGCTTGTACTCCAAAGAAAAAAGAAACAATTTTATCATGGCATCTTCCTGTCTTTCCTTAAATTTTGAAATATGAAATTAAATCTAATTTGTGTGGGAAAAAGAATCAAGAGGAAACAACCAAACAAGAAATTAAAAGAACTTGAACCATATACTTCAAATAAACAAAATTTCAAAGGAAATTTGTTAAAATGCCCATGGAAATAGTCTTTAGATTAAATATCTTTGGATAAAGAAGCGTTTGCAGAACATTTATCACAATATTGAGCAAATCTAAGGGTGTATGGAGAATTAAAATAAATACCTCCACTAGACGAGGAACAAAAAGAGAGGAATGAGATGCAAAATCCTTACCACCTCAGTAAATGCGATTAAGAAAGAGTTTCCTCTCATAACCAAGCCTTGTAGATGCTCCTTGGATGCTTTAGCATGCTCAATGAGATGGAAATAGACAAATGCGTGCTTCCATGGTGGCTAAATGATTATGTTGTCAATCTCCCCAAACTTAAAAAAAAAATTAAAGGAGCATAGGCTATTTTTTCTTATTCGACACATTACATAAACATAGATTGTGAGAAGGAGAGCTTCCTCCTCCTTAGCTCCCTTCACTTAATGGGCATTCCCTAGTGGTGGAACCCAATGAGGGTGGCAGTTGAGAGGAGTTGAAGCACATTCAACATCAAAAAAGGGGTCCCTTGAGCTTAATAAATGGAGGATAAGAATTAAAATAAAAATTAGTCCAAATGAATTTCACATCTACAGTTTCCATTGCCATAGACCAGGTTGTAGAGTAGTGCCTCTTCGAATAGATGTCTATTATTCATGCACTAGGAATCATGCACTAACCCTAGAGACGGGCATCATTTTTCTTCTCCTCTTACAATATCCTGCCTTGATAACTTTGGTGTGATGAAAGAGAAATTCTATAACCCACTTAACAACCCATGCCGTAGAAACCCCCATGCCAAAGAAAGAAATCCTATAGCCTAAAATGCAAAGAAGAAATAAGAAATTGGAAATGACGAGCCATTCTTAATTTAAAATAATTGAAAAGTGAATAAGTTAAGACAAAAAGATAATTTTAAGATGGAAGCATGCTCAACCAGGAGAAGTTGGAATCAATGAGCAATTTTTAATTTAAAATAATTAAAAAGTGAATAAGTGAATACAAAATTCTAATTTTAAGATCAAAATATATTTTTGTCTTGAATAAATTTCTAAAAGCTTCATAGTAATGATGAAAAAATATATTTAAAAAATAACTAAATTATCTTAAATAAAAAATATTTTAAAAAATAGATAAATAATTTTTTAATTCAATTTTTTAGTAGACAATTTCATTTTTCTCGCTATACAATTATTTTGTCTTTCATAAAATTATTATGAAAAAATATATTTAAAAAATCTAAAAAAATTAATCATATTTTAAAATGTTTTTTTAATTATGCTTTTTCTTTTTTAGAGAAAATACAAAAAAATATATTGAAAAAATAAATAAAGTATTTTAAATATTTGTTTTCTATATTAGATGGTTATTTTTATTATATGAAATTAGTTGTAGTATGCTTATTCACCTTCTCGATTCTCATGATTCCCATTCTCATGCTCATTATTCTCACCTTTCCCATCCTCATGCTAATAGGAATTTATTGCTATCTAAATTTATGTGTTTAGATTGGAGTTTGGAGGCATTATTCAAGGCTTGAGGCATTCATTTATATAGGCACTAATACTCAACTGTCATTCATCTCCAAATGATCCTCTTGAACTGATGCAACAACTGCTTAGCACTTTCTTTATCCCAATTCCATAATTCGTTGATCCAGGTGGATATTGGTGGCCACCCACCAAGTCCACTTGGACCCGCGCCACTATTTCTTTCAGCTTTTCAGTTTGCTTAATTGTAGCACAATTTACTATTTCTAGCATTTTTTCAGGTCCTAAACTTCCAGAGCCGTTTTGGGGCCCTAAACGACATCTTTTGGGAAAACTAGGAACAATATGGGTGGATGGACCAATGATGCTCTTCCAAAGGTTGTATCTCTTGGATGGATCCTTCTAACAAGATATTGTATGCATCAAGCAAAGGTCATTTGCCAAAGTTACAACCCTGGGAAGTTGATGTACCAATTTACCCAAACTGGGCCCACAATTTGGTGTTTCATCTTCTAGGGTTAGGTTTTTGGATGTTTAGGGTTTTCGATTATTTCTTAATAATAAATAGGCCTTCCAGCCTCATTGTGACATAGTTCAGAGGCATGCAGCCACCAAATCTCTTCTCAAAGATAAGCTACCATCACCATATCTATTTATTTCCATCTTTTGTTTGTAAGCATATCTCAGTATTTTACATTAATGAAATGAAGTATTATTTCCACTACATCTTTGTGTTTATCATTATCTCTCTAATTTTTTGCGTTCTTGTTTAAATCCGGATCATTTGTTGTTATGTTTCAACATGCTTTGTTTGAGTGATGCTCAGTAACCCAAAAAAAAATCCCATTTATAGCATGGATCGAGACTTGGGTTGTTGTATGTTGTCCATAGATGACAACGCTGAGAGTGATTTTGTAGAGAATGAACCATTATTATTAGTGGGATGTCAAGACCCTAATTATTGGATGCTTGTGGGTAGATTTGAATAAATTGCATTGAATCTTACTAGATCGAGTGGTTTATAGCATAGGATTGTGTAATTGAATAATGTCACATAATCAAAATGATTTGTGAATGACTTTGTTGAAAGGAAGTGGGAGAGAAACTAGTTTATCCATATCCATGAGATCTATTACTGATTTACCTTGTGCCAAAAATAGTTGATCCACAGCCATAAGCACTCGATAATATGATCTTACACACAATGAATGAATTAACTCTTTTAGTATATTTTGGAGAGTTTTTCCTTAGGGGTCTATCCCACTTCCATAATCCATTGCTATGTTTCAAGATGATTGTTGATTTTATATTATGGAAAAGCTAATAGACCATTTTCAATAGGTTGGTCAACATAAGTGTGCACCCAACCTTAGCCATGAGTGAGAATGATGAGTCATGAAGATAGGGTCAGTTTTGAGACTCTCCTTTGAAGGATCTACCTCTAATTGTATGACATTTATTAGGGTTCGATCATTAGCTTTGAATACTAATTTTCTCATGTCATGGGGTTTAAGCACATAACTATTGAAGGTAGTCAGTAAATTTTCTTTAGTGAACTGTCACATCAATAGCCCGTAACATATCTTTTTGGGGCTCTACAAAATGAGTCTACCTGGGAAAATTGAGCTATAGTGATTGGTGAGAGCTATGCATAGGTCAGAAAAGGCGTTTCAAGAGGTTATTAGTATATTCGGTATAGAATTAGACTCTTTTTATTTGTAACTTAGAAAAATGGAAAAAATGTGGAGGCAAGCTCCATTCTTCCTCTTTCACCAGGCCATGTAAACTAAATGAAGCAAATAGGCTCAACCCCTTAGAGAAGGAAATTTGAGAACAACCAGTAGCATGAATAGACAAAGAATCTAATGAGCTAAGCGGCTAAAACTCATATAACCCATATTGAACCTTCCCATCCAAAGTATATTCCATGTTGAGCCACAACAAAATCTCGTGATAGAAATGTATTCCAACTATTTAGAAATCCCACCTTGATCCCACTAAATGTGTGGAAAGGAAATATGAAAGGGAATATTAAAGGATAAATGGACAGGGAGTTATGATACATGAGACTCCACCCACATAGAGTTATATAGTCCTCCAAATTAAGCTCAAAATATAATTTACGAAAGGAAAATGCAATTGTCTTTATTACCAACTAAACTAAACTAATTTTCCTTTGGAATTTTTTCCAATATATCATCCTCGTGCTCCAAGGTATACAAAAAATTTTAAGGTCAATTTTTGAAATAATAGAGTTCAAGCAATGTCTAGATCTTCTTCACATTGTTGCCCCATCTATCTAATGTTGGAAACATTATGATTAAGAAAATATTTGGAAAACCCGGAGCCTCGTAATTACTCTCCACATGTATATTACAACCAAAGCATGTTTGTTTCAGGTGATCGTCTACTCGCTATGATGGATCAACACTAGCACAGAAAGCCACTCTATACATGGAATGGGTTTAAAAAGCCAACTAGGAGATGAGGTAGTCCTTTATGTGCTTCAAATTTTGTTGGTCATGCAATAAATTTAAAATCCTGCCTTCCCATAAATATCAAGTTATGGAACCCTAAAACTCCCATGTAAAAGGAAACATTATGATGCAATATTGGCAACAAATATCAGGTTATGTAATAATAAGAGAAAAATAATGTATATTATAAATGTTCAATGTAGAGGAGGTAAAGCAGACAATAAAAGGCCATATATTTTCAATTCTTTACATGGGATTATTAACTCTTTATAGAGAATCTATAACCTATAGTTTACAATGAAATAAGGTTAATATCTAGTTATTTTAAATACAAGGAGGCTAAGATTTGGTAATACATGGAAACTTAAAGATGATACTATTTTTTTTTGTCTTCATCAGATTTACTTATGGTTTCAATTTGTTGTGAATGTCTCTTTTCTTTAGGAGTGAATTCCATGTTTATAATATTTGTAATAGCATCTAGTGTTGTTGACTTTGAATTTGCATATGGATATGAAAAATACTCAGACACTTATGGAGGGATTGTATATATAGGAATGTGCTTATTTGAACCTACACCAAAATTACTAACCATGGTCTTAAAAATTATTTGCTTCTTAAAAACCTCGCATAGTGATATCCTCTTATGTCGATTGTGGTAAAGGTTACAAGGCAATGATTTCAGAGATGCAAGCCTTCCATCCTTGCCACTTATCCATGACTGTATAGTATGGAAAAAAAAGTTTGCAGACTTCATTTGGTAACATTTAACTATTGTAGCTTTAACCATAACCGTAATATTTTAGGATGCATGAGATGGACCTTGAAATTGAATAAATAAATTCTAGTTTCTAGAATATTGACCTGGACTAAATGTGAGTGAGAGTAGACTACCTATAAGTTTGATAGATTTTATAGATTTTGTCTTCAACCTATGTTGACAACTTCTATTAGACTAATTGGTGTCTTCATGGAAGTTAGTGATCCTGCAGGAAAGCACAACATTATTCTATTAGAGTGTATCAACAACAACTATATACACTTTCCTTTCTTCTCTGTAGATATCCAATCATAACATGCTAACTAATTATCAAAATGAACTATATATATCTATCTATCTATCTATCTATCTATCTATCTATCTATCTAT
>APFE031136886.1:1339-29445 GCA_000404065.3 Pinus taeda | reverse complement strand
ATATTGAACTTGAGTTTTAGTGGATTTCAAAGTTTTCTTTTCAAATCGGAAACAATTTCATGTTCGACATTATAAGAAATTTAATCAAAGCTCACAAATTCCATTCAAAATAATTACAAGGTTTGTAAAGGTTGCTCGTATGACTTTGGTTAGAGTTAGGTTAGTTCACATGAATACGAAACTTTGATATTTTGTTGTAAGCAATTCACAAATTATGGTGATTTTGGTAAACTCTACGTTGGTTCAAATTTCTCTTTATCTATTAGTTATTAGCTCCGGCTTAAAAAATAAAAGGATACATTTTCCTATGGACGAAAATATACAAACTATGATTTTTTTGAACTTTAAGCTGACAAAAATCAAGGCTCGCATCTTATTCCCTATATGTTAGGCACTTTTGTTCTCACTAGGCACCACAGTTCTTACCACAATATGTAAATAGAGTCAAGGTCGCTAAGAGTTTCATCATTCTTGGATGTAAGTCCATTGTTACAATATGAATCTTGGTCTTTTGCTCCAATATAAGACCGTTTTAATAAGTACCATGCAGAATCACTAGACTTAATGCGGAACAAATAAGGGAATCCATGCACATCTTGTCCTTTCAATGGATAAAGGACCTAATTCCACCAGGCCATGGATGAGTATGTAATCTTTTAGCATGGATTGAATAACCAATTCTAATCTCTTAGTCAAACTTGTATTGCTACATTCTTGATGACTCTAAGGATAAATTCATTGATTTCTTTTTCTTTCCTCCTAGGATTACCCATCTATCCTCCTTTACTTGTTAATGCTTTTCTAAGGACATCATTATGTATTTATTTTGCATCTTGACAGTTATTAAGAGGGAAATAGAGACATATTTTCTCCTCTTCTACAACCATAATGATAAGTATTTTTTTCTCTTTTTTCTTTCTTTCAAAAAAATTATCAGTCATTGCATTGGCATCTTCACATTGATCATGGTTTTTTATTCATTTTATTTTTTTTTCCTTTTTATAATGAAATTGTTACACACTACATTGGGGTGTATATTTTCATTGTCTCTTCTCTACTACTTCATTAGTTTAGTGTTTTTTTCTTCGGTTTTTTTGTGACAAGAGGAATTTGCAACTAGGAGGGTCTCATATGACACAAGGTTCATTACCTTACTGTCACTATAGCCCCTAGTTAAGAGTTGGGTAGGTGGGACACTTATGAGGTTTTGAACTAGCAACCATTGTGCAAGCTATATCTTAACAATGCATCCATTAACTAATGGTTCTATTACCCATCAACTATTGGTTGTAATTTTATTTTCATTTACCTACTACTTTGATTACCTATGGACTTTACTAAAACTATCTTATCTTACTACAAGTACTCTAAGTTTCCATTAGACCACAATATTCTTGCTAAAATTATTATTGGATCTATCGGTTTGAAATTTTTAAAGGAATTAAGGTTTGGCATAGCTATGTTGTATAGGGAATGATATGCGTTGGGAAAGGAAGTTGGAAAAATTTGACCACATGAAAACAAGATTTTGCTATAGAAATGAGAATTCTATTAATTTAAAGAATCTCAACATCTTCTAAATTAGAAGTGCACGAATTTAAATACATGTAAGATTTCTCGAATGCACCTGTAATGTGATACAATTTCCTAACATTTTGGAAGGACATTTCTAATTCTTATATTGGAATTGCAATGTAGTTGGAAACATTTACTAACATACATCACATTAAAGGACATATTCTACTAATATATTTAAATAGTCTACAAAAATAGTTGGCTTTCCTTACACCTTTCTCTTATGTCCTCTAGCTGAGAGGCAATGGCATGAAATTTTTCTTGGTCTAGGTATTAAACCCAAACGTTTAACCCTTGAAGCATTGAACCAAAAATGGGGAGAAAATTTATTTTTTCAATGAAACTCCAACACCATACCTGCATGGATAAAGAACAATGTTATTTGAGGTCTATCACTAGCATCAGGATGAATTGAGAAGGGAAATTTTATTTACGTCAATTAGCTACCTTTATGTTCTTTTTATAGACCTCAAAATTTACTATTTGGAGTCCATTTGCGGTTGCTTAAAACACTACCAATTGGAGCTACAAGTGTAGAGACATGGTGTTTCACTCATAAGTAATTTAGAGTGACTTTAATGACTATTTCGGTGATATATTTCTGATAGGAGATGGTGCCCTCATTGAATATTCTTGAGCATGATTCCAACCATGAAGCAAGGTGTTGATCCAAGACCTATTATAAGACTATTGAACAGGGACTAATAAATACGGAAAATGCATGTCTTAATCTCCATTTTTCATGAGATTTCTTATCTTGCCAACACATCATGGATCATTGAATTTTAGTGAGATTTAGAAGTTGCAAGGAGAGACTTGGATGTCACTCACGTTGTTTGATCTAGCCTAAGAACTCTTCATCATCAAAAGGAAGAATAAGCGTATAGAAGGTGTATGGTTGGCTTGATGAAGGATCTTCCAAAGATGCATTTCACTAAGAGGATCCATTTGATGTTTTACTTGTAATTGTAGGTATGGTTACATGGATTACATTCTGTTTTGTGATGTCATTGATGGAGATCATTGTTTTGAGGTTAACACTAGGGCCTACTACCATGTGGATTAAGGATTTGAACAAAAAGGGAGCTTTAAAATATCAAAACCAAACTCAGAATCATGCCACGTAGCACTAAGTTACACATGGAATTAGCCAAAGACCTAGTTGAGTCTTAAGGTTTGGATACCCTCTTCAAGGAGGTGGCTAGGGGATGTTGCAATGAAACCTCTAAAATCTAATCAAATACCAACTACGAGGTCGTCAGAATCACCTCAAAATGAGGTAACTGAACTACAAAAAAATAGATATGTAGAAGTTGTACAATTTTTTTATTGCTCCATATGGCCATATAGATCCATATGATTGTAACTGAAAATATAAGTAGTGGAAGAATAAAAGAGTTTTACAAATAGTTTTGAAATCTCTGGAAGAGTAAACTTTTGCCTTACTTGCTGACCATCAATCCAGGGATCTAGGTGTGTGTCTGGGGTCATATCTCCATGAGCAATTCCATCCTACCTACTTCGAGAACTAGACATTAACACATATTAGTGCCTACCAGATGTGCACCCAGGTATTGTGTCTCACGCAAGGCCTCAACAAATCTCTTCCATTATTATCATCAACAAAATCAAAAATATCAACTAAACCATGAATGATTCTAATATCTTCAAAATTCTTATTAGGAAGAGACCTTTTTAGTGTATCAAATAATTTATCACTTATTGAGACGTACTGTAGCTTCACGATCCCATCATACACCAAGTTCCTAGTATAATGGAACTTGTTTTTATATGCTTCATCCTAGCATGAAACACGATATCTCCAAACATCTTGATACAACTTTGATTATCACAATAATCATAGT
This sequence comes from Pinus taeda, assembly GCA_000404065.3. NCBI lineage: Eukaryota > Viridiplantae > Streptophyta > Pinopsida > Pinales > Pinaceae > Pinus > Pinus taeda. The sequence continues at coordinate 26,005 of APFE031136886.1, read as the reverse complement.
ACGATCCAGAGGCTTCTCGAACAAATTTGTCAGAAGCTTTCTCAGCCATACAACCTCCTTTTGTACTTCACATGCAGACACGTAATCTTCTTCAGCACTACTCAAAGCAACAAGATCTTGCTTTTTACTCATCCATGAGATCATGATCGATCCAAAACTAAAGCATCCTCTAATAATGATTTTTCAATCTATGTCACTACCAACCCAATTAGAATCTATGAAGCCAATCAACTTGAGTTCCTTGGTATTGTACTTTCGACGGTGATGTATCATACAATGATGATATCTCAATATATGCTTGCTAGCTATAAAGTGATCATGACGAGGCTGCAACTAAACTTGACTGAGGATGTTGACAACAAAGCATGTATTCTGACCTAGTATTTAGTAGACACATCATAGAACCTACCAACTTATAATAGGAGGTAGGATCCATGAAGCTTGACTCAGAGCTCCTTGACTTCTTAATATTGGTGATCATAGGAGTAGTCATGGGCTTAGAATCCATCATCCCAAATTTTTTCAACAACATGATGATGTAGTTTCCTTGCCCCACATATATCTCTCTAGGATTTTTCAATACTTTCGGACCTAGGTAATAGTCTGTCAGTCCTAGATCCTTCATCTCAAATTCAGCTACCAATATTTTCTTGCATTCTTGTATTCTTATCTCCACACATGTGTTGAATAGATCATCTAAATACAATAGAATAACGATTTACTCATTACTCACAACCTTGATGTCGAGATTAGGATCATCTGAACTCTTCACAAATCAAATTATTAGAAGGTATTCATCCATTCTTCCATATCATGCCCTAGGAGATTGCTTCAAACCATAAATGGCCTTCTTGAGTTTACAAACATGTGCATCCCTCCCATTTACCTTAAAGCCTTTGAGTTTCGCAATGTATACTTCCTCATCAATTTTCCCATTTAGAAATGGTGTCTTCATGTCCATTTCATGAATGTTCCATCCATTGTAAAAACCAATGAAAACAATGATCTAATGGTAGTATACCTTGCAGTGGGTGGATAGGTTTATTCATAATCTATGCTTCCATGAATAAAGTGTTTGATATTTGTATATCCATTTTGAGGTGACAACCAATTTGTTACTAGGTCTAGGAACAATTTTTCAAACCCCATTCTTTGTGATGGATTGATATTGTTCCTGAATAACTTTGTTCCATACTTCTTGACGAATAACTTCTTCAAATGTAGATGTTTCTTCTTCAATTAGTATTTTCATATATGTGGCATATCCAAAATATCACTTCCACCTTCTTATTTCCCTAAATTTTCTTTTTGTAGCTCCATGCCCTTCAACATCTTCAAGACTGGATTTTAACCAATTTGGCCATTTCCTTATGCTTGGTATGATCACATATTGAATAGGCTCACTTCGTCCTTCCTCTTCCACTTGAATTGTAGAATAGTTGTTGGATTGTACTTCTTCTTCTTCAAATATGGGTAGATATTCATCATTGGAATCAATAGGAATATCCTTCGATATTTTTTAAGCTTGATTTTCACAAATATAATGTTCCTACTTACTTCAATGTGTCTCCCTTCCTTGATGTAGATTCTATATGCCTTTGAGTAGAGACTGTAGCCGACAAAGATCCCTTTGATACATGTAGACTTTATCTTTTTTCTTTTTCCTTTGGAACATGGATATAAGCATGAATCCAAAAGATTCTAATATGGTCAGCACTTGGCTTATTTCTTATCAATGCTTCCTCGGGTGTCATATTATTGAGAATTCTATGAGGAATTCTATTTTGAGTATATACAATTGTAATTACTGCTTCTCCCAAAAAAAACTATGCAAGTCTTGATCAAGTAGCATTTTTCATACACCTTCTTCAATTGTCCTATTATTTATTTTGGCCATTCAATTTTGTTTGGGATGGCATGGAACAATGAGCTCCTTCTTAATTCTCAGTTCTTTACAATATGCAATCAATTATTTATGAGTCTATTCCCCACTATTGTCAGACCTCAAAGTTTTTATCCTTCTTTCAGCTAGGTTTTCCACTTTTCATCTAAACTCCTTGAATTTCTCAAATACTTTATCCTTTTTCTTTAGACATTATTTCACTATTTGAAAAATGGTTTTCTTGTATGTTTTTCCACATAGCATCCCTTGCAAACGCCTTCAAAATATTCCTTGATATCAAGGATTCCATGAGCTATATTTTTAAGAGTGGGAATGACCTTGTAGTGAAGATGACCATATATTCTATTCCATAGCTCAATAGGAGAGATTTCTATGTGAACTAGTGCTTGAGCAAGTGGTGTAATGACATTATACAAACCTCCTACGTGAACTTTAATAACCCTATCTTTATCAATAGTTGAATCGTTTCCCCAAACCAAGACCTTTCCATCAACAAAAGCAACTCTATACCCTTTGTGATCTAAGGAATAAATTGAAAGAAAATTCTTTTTCAAACTTGGAACATATAGTATGTTGTTGATATGTTGTTTTTCTCCTTTCATCAACTTCAAAGATGTCGATCCCAAGACTTTAACAACATAGCTTTGGTTCTATCCCAATTCCTTTGCATGGGAAGATAATTCCTTTGATAGAGATTTTAGTTTTTCACTTTCCCATGTCATATGCCTTGATGCTCCACTATGAATGATCCATGCATTATCATCATTATGTCATCCTGTAAATGTAACTAAGAACCCTTGACTCTTGACCTTTTGAAATAATTAGTAGACAATATTCTTGTAAATTGAATCCCATTCTTGTCATTGAGGCAGTAATCATTTCCTTTAATCCAACAAAGTTTGGAACATTAGCTCTCAAACCATGTTGAAAAATCGATGTCAGTAGGATTAGGGTTATATTTCTGTTTCTTGATAATTACTTGAGAATTATGTTTCCTTATTTTACATATTTGTTATATTATCTTTCATCATGCAATTACCAAATTAATTTTGCACGAAGATCACAAAAACACAAGTCATAAGATGTAGGCATTTTGTCAGGGGAAAACCCTATCAAAAATCTCTTCCTTCAATAGTTATTATTGAGACTCTTAAACCTAGAAACAAAACTCCTCCACACCAAGTTAGCCTCTACTTCCTCGATTGAACCTTCAACCCAACAACATCATCTTGGCAGCTTCCGGCATCAACAACAGCTTCGACTTTGACAAGGAGACTTTCATATCCTAAACTAACCCACACGAGAGATAGAGAGTGAGTGAAACCAAAATTTCAATTTTTTTCCCTTCTTCCTTGACCAAAATCACACTCCTTTTAGCCTCCTTCTTCACCTTCGCACTTTTCCTAGCTTCTAGCTTCCAGATTTAGATATTGAACTCTGTGTGAGAGAGATGAGATTCTCCAAATGAAGTCAAACTACCTTGTATATATAGCCTTTCAATGAGTTTTAATTGTCTTCCTTGAGGGTGACTTGATCTCCTTGAGGCTGACTCAGTTTGAAGTTTACATAATTCATTTTTGACTTAAATAAAATCATTTTACATCATTTGAAAGCCCAGGAAGGGTCTTATAAAATATACAATGACTCTAATGACTCTTTATTAATCCTAGGAGTCGACTATGACGAATTTGAATAATAAAATGACAACTAAAGCATGAAACCCATGGTTTAACAAGTCATTGTAACAATAATGTAAATTCTTTTGATAAATACATTTTATGAAGACCAAACGTAGTTACATTTATCAACACCATATATGAATATAGTTCTTTCTAGAATACAATAGTTAGTTTCTCTATATCTTTTTAGTTTTAAATAGTGCATATGATATTTTGGGAAAATGATATAAACTTGGGTCACAACATTGTTCGATCACAATTGCAACCTAAAAAAGTTTTGAAATGCAGCAAATTGCCTGACTTTAACAAATATTTATGCTTATTACTTCTTTTCATAATTGAAATCTCACAAGAAAACTTCACACATGTATATAACTTGCGGAAAGAGGAAATAAAGAAATTGGATTAGCCAAGACAAAAAATGGGAACAATATCGTACCAATAAAGGTTATTTTAATCAACAATATAGTGCCAATACCAACATCATTCACAACTCACTTTGCAGCCACCATCCACATGTGTCTCATCATAGTGGGATTCACCACCATCTTCACCATTCATGTTATAGTGGGGTCCTCGAGCATCTATATGCTCTTTCTCTACTTCACACATAGAGGCTTCAACTTCTCACTCTACAATAATTTCTATGTCTTCTTCATCCATATGCATATTTGCATGATGTTTTTCACTTTTATAGTCTTTATGACCGTCATCCACATTTGAGTGGGATTCTACAAGCTTTGTTTTCCTGCTAGAGTCTTTCTCATTTACTCTTAGACTTGTAGTTGACTTTCTATTAATTCATCAACAAACTATAATAGAATTTATTTCTTTGCGTCACTTTCCTTTATACCAAATTCTAATTCTAGTGTCTTACATGCTTCTTAGGAAGATGTAGCTCTTACTACCTTGGACAAGGACTTATCATCCAATGCATGTTTTCTAAGATCCAATACTAATGCATCACATACTTCACCATATGGGTTATTAGACCAATACTCAATCAACTCTTTACATCGAAGAAAAGTTTTCATTTGGACAGTTCCGTAAAAATAAATTTTTTACCTGTAAATTTTGGAAGTGTTACAAGATCTATCTTGATCCATTCATCCTCAAAATTATTCTACTTCATATACTTGTTTGTAAGATGCTCTAATTTTGACGAGAAAATAGTTTTGATCTTCCTTTTGATTTCTTTCCTCGGTTTGCTTCAGTCTTTCTTTGTGACCCATCATTGTCGTCTTAATTTTGTCTTTTTTCTAATTTCCTTATTGTGTCAGCCTTATAGAAATGAACATTGCGTACACTTGATTATCTTTAAAAATAAACATATTAACCTTCACTTTAACATTGGCTCCCAATAACAACTAGCAACTTCGCTAATCTCTTCTACAAAGTTTCTTATGGAGGCTCATGGCTACAACTTATGGTGGAGACTCCTTCTTCGGTAAATATAATTAGATTTTTCCTCTTGATATGGTGGTAGTTCTATAGGCTATTCACCCTAATATTTTAGTAGTTAGGTTTTGTTGTAGCATCTACAACCACCCTCCAAAATTTTGGCATGCACCCAATTTTGGAGCCTCCCTTGATAATCTCACTTGAAGACTACACACACTCGGATTCACTCTATGAGCTTGTGTGAGTCTTTGGACCAACCTTGCTTGATCATTTCACCTAAGTTTTTTCATGTTTATGTTAAAGTCATGCTTGAGACCATGTTCTAGTTATACTCAAAGTCTTTTCTTCATGTGTACTTGATGTGTTCGCTATGAAAACATCTGTCGCACTCACACATAGAGTCACATTTACTATTATGCAAGCATTGTCAAAGTTGACCAATGATTAGTCATAAGTGTCGTGCATGTCTCTTACACCATTTGTCAGTCATGTTGAGCATGTGTGTCTAGATGGTTTGAGTCATCTCGTTGTCATGTAATGTAAGTGTGTGTTTGCAACATCATGTATGCATCTTTCACTCGTTCACACACTTAGTCACTTTGTTGAAGATATGATAACCAGACTCCCCTCTGACATCTAGACCATCACCTTGCCATCGACTCAATTGACCACCAACCTAACAATGTAGGAGCACCAAGAAAACCATTTCAAGTTGTGTTGTCCACAAGCAAATCAATGAACCTTCATGCCAATCAACTAGAGAGTTTGACTTGGCAGCCACCTCGAAACTGACTCCCCTAAAAATTTCCACAGAGGCTGCAAACCTTTCCTTCTCTGCTGATTGAGAAAACTACATAGTCAGGTCAGACATAAACCTAGTGCTCGTCCCCATCTCCCTCAGAAAATTGCGTAGTTTTTCTAGCTAGCCCTCTTGAGAATCAACTAGCTATTCACCGAGAAAATTACACAATTTTGATGAGAAATTCCTCTACTGTGCAAGAGTCCACTTAGCTCAGAAACTACATAGAGGTGACCAGTAGACTAGCCTCCTAGAATCAGTGCGGTTTTTCCCACCAGTAACTCCTCACAACCAACTGATAGGTCCCTCGAGGAATTGTGCATTTTTTGTTGCCAAGCTCTCTGTAACTAACTGCCAGTTCCCTCCAAGAATTGCATAGATTTTGCTACTTATGACCCGACAGTTAACTGCCAGTTCCCATCAGGAATTATACAAATTTTGCTGCCCATTTCCCGCTTCTTGCTCATTCCAGAAATTAAGTAGATTTTTCATGCCCAACCTTTCTACAGCCCAGACTATTTCACTCAAAAACTATGCAGTTTTGTCCTCCAGTTGAGCCGGACAATGTACACAGTAATTGTCGAACCATATTTCCCATCTTCATCGCCCAGTGATCTTTGCACAATTTTCATCAACAATGCTTGAAGCTTCCATCCCGCCTCACAAGCTTGTTACCTCTCTCAGTCCACGACATCCAAAATGATCATGTATCATGGAAGGCTAGGAAGTTTATGGATTTGATGTCATCTTGTCATGTGTGACTACAGACATAGGTCCATAAACAAACATGGTGCGACGACGCATGGGATGAACAAAGGGAGCACATGCAGAAGGGCAAGTTCACCAACAAATGAATAATGAAGAGTTCATTGAAGTCAAACAGTCATGACGGTAGTCAAATAGCCACAAGGGTCAGTTTCACCTTGGGCTATAAATACCCCCTCATTTTAACATGTAAGGGAGTTTTCACCTCATCTCCTCCCACATAGCCGTGAGAGTCTACAATATTTTTTTACAGGAGTAGGTAGCAGCACGAATGCTCTGCATGCAGGGTTAGCGATCTATGGTGTAAGGATGTGTTTTGGAGCTTTTGCTTAATTCATTAGCTTGCTAACAAGCCAACACATTTTCCCACATGTATTGTAATTGTTGTAAGACTTATCTTTAACACTCATAATGCATGTTTCTTTAACTTGTATTTAACACTTGAACTAATTCACTTGTTTTAATACACATATGTTAATCAAAATGTGTTGTATATGTTGTTCATGATGTTTTTCGCATGCAGACTACTCTCCCAGACATCAAATAGACCGTTGACATAAAACATGCTACAACAATCATTGTACTCATGCGGACTAATCCGGTGAGTGCTATATCTATTATCTTCCCTTATGTCTTGTGACTGCCGCATCCATGTGGATTGTTCCATCAGAAGTTGTGCACATCATGTTGTGTTGTGTGTTCGTAACCTAGTTGGGACTACTCCCAACCAACTTAGGACTCACTCCCACCCTCGCCCTCTATGGTGAAAGAACCATTGACACAAGAGACACTTACAATCACTAGGCACCCGAACTTCTCTTCTTGCAAGAAGAAGCATACCACTGTCCTATGGTGGCAGGCAAGAGTTGAGGAAAATATTTAAGATAATGACAACTAGGACATCGTACTGGATGGGAATCCCATACTAATAGTGTAAGTTATAATTGGGACTTCATATCGGTGTGATCGCTTGAATGTTGGTGGGTCCTGCACCATCAACAGGTTTACAAAATCTGAATGAGCTCTAGTTTCTTCTGATGGACCAATGGATGCAAACTTCAATTTTGTGGGCTACTCACAATAGCCAAGGCTCTTAGTGAGAGTAGCTCATGGCCTTATTAACTACTTTGGTTCATTGAAACATTGATAAACATAAAAATAGAAGAAAAACAAGCTTCTACTTGAATAAAGAAGTTTCATTCATTAATTATTTTCTCATATACATCCACCAAGTTTTTGTTATTTTGTCTTCTTACTTCACATTGCAATGACCCAACCATGAGTATATAAGCAATAGAATTTCTAAATATGGAATCATGCAAACTCTAACTTTCTCTTCCTCATGCAAACTCTGACTTGACTCTTTAACTAAACTTTTTTAACTTCACTTTAACATAAATCATCATTTTTGTTTTCCTTAACTTTTCTTGACAAGGCATTGAATTTTTAACCCTGACTCACTTGACTTCTAATATTAGACTTAACGTGCTTTCCTTCACTTAACTTAACTCTTCATACATTGCATGCATCTAAGAGTACTTACTATTTCTATCAAGTGAAACATTTTTTAGCTATGGTAACATTGCAATTGATGGTAATAAATCAAATAGGGAATTTGGGGATAGATTTGCATGAATTGTGTGCTCTTATAATGTTTAAATTATTATAAGATACTAGAGTTTTCTTGGTTGTACCACATTTGGATATTTGTCAATTGTTAGGCCAGTTGGATTGTTGATTCTATAATATTACTTCCTTAGTTTGTAGGTTTCTGTGGAGTGGTTTTTGACAAGCTGAATTCGGATGATCCACAATGTTTTCCATTTATTTATTTTATTATATTGTATTTTTATAATTGTATAATTATATTTAATTAATTTTTATTTGTATTAATATAAGAGTATATTTCATTTTTATTTCGTCTGATTCTTATAATTGTATTAATTTATTATCATAATTGAATTAATTTTCATGGTATTATTTTTAGTTTCCATGTTAAATATGTCATGGTTTTATTATTAATTTCTACTACTAACTCTATTTATTTCTCGCTTTTCCCTTCTCTGTGTAGCAAGTCCTGATGATGAGTCTTGGTATAGGATCGAAATGTCGACAAAAGAATGGAAGACACTGTGGATCATCCGAATTCAGCTTCTCAATATTACTTCCATTCATATCATTTTCATATTGGTTATGTGACGACATAATTGTATGGAATGATTATATACATACTTCAATAAGTATTAAACTTATGAGTTTTAATAATTGTGAAATATAAAAAGTGACGTGTAGTATGGAATCACGTAGTTTTAGATGGAGAAAATCAATGAGATGAAATGAGTCATGATGCACCATAAATCTAGAGTGATGGGTCATCTGGGTACATTAAGTCAGCATTCAATGTGGGTGACTATAGGGGCATGACAATTGTTTTTTAGGTTAAATTAAAGTTTATGTTGGAGGTACTCTTTCAACCTCCTTCATAACATATTGATATATATCTCTATTAAGTGGGGAAGATAATTCACATAGTTGTTATTCCCTCGTTTGAAATGATACTAATGACTAACATTACTTAGTTTCTTAATAATGCATTTATGGTTTTTTAATTACTAGATGAAATTTTTTATGAAAATATTAATACCTAGCAATAAATTAAAATCAAAGTTTTAATTGAAGTAATTTAAAAAATTCAACATCTTAAAAAAAATAGCTCAAAGAGCATAACTTAATTGAAAATAATCTTGTTATGAAGTGTTATGTAAAATCATGAGATTCAAAGTTCAAATTCCCACGAGTTAGGCCAATGAAAATATATTAATCTTTATCTATCTATTTATTATATTTTTAGAATATAGTATGTATATTATCATTGCTTTGAAATCAAAATATCTTAAAGAGTTTAGAATTCTGTGATCCATACTTGTTTATGAGAATGATTTCAGCAAAATCACATAGAGAATCATTTGTCGACGCATTTCGAACCAACTAGTGTGGTTCATTGTGAGGACAAGTTGAGAAACAAATCTGAGCGATCTGTTAAATAGAGCATGTAGGTCCTTTCAATGGCTATATGAAAGTGCAACTTTAAAAAGACCCTAATGGTTATATATATATATATTAAAATTAATAATTTATTTACAGTAAAATATATTGTATTAACCATTAGTAATTTTATATTAACTTAAAGCTAATACCAATTTTAATTATATTATGATAATGAATATTATATGAAAAATAGACAAGCAATTTTATTTATTTTATTAATTATTTAATTTATTTTAAATTATTATATTTATTTATTTTACATCAAATTATAAAAAATTGTTATAATATAATATTATTGTGATAACCATTAGTAATATTATAGATTCACCTCAACCCAGATATAATATTAATACCAATTAATAATAATAATAAATTAGTCGGTAAAATAAATTTATTAATTATTTATTGTTATTTTTTTTTATGAGTGAAATGAATAAATATGCAATAGTTAATTATTAATAATCCATGTCTAGGGTGAATAATTAAAAGGGTGATTTTATTATTACTAAACCAATGAAATCAAGAGAAAACAACAACCAACGAAACAAACTGAGGGTTCAAGCGAAGAAGATGCTAAGTTAAAAGGGCTGGGATCCAACACTTACTAATCTTCTAGCCATCATCCCTATTGAGATTCAAAGGTCTTTTCTCGATCTCAAGGGCTTGCCTCAATTTAAAATGGTGAAATTGTTCCACTCTTGCGATAACTTGAGCCTCTTCGATACAGACTTGATGTTTAGTTTTCTCGGCATGCTCAACAAGGGTGGCCCTACCATGCCTCAACTCTAATGCATGCTCACTAATCCTTTGATTAATCGAGTGACCAATTTCACCAATGTATGGGGCCCCATAAGAACAGGGAATGACATAGACCCCTTTCATGTCTTTAGGGTCGACAAGCTCTTTAACAGATCTAAGTGAGAGCAGTATCTTCACGCTGAATCCCATCATTTCCCGGCTCAGAAGATGGGTGTTATTAACACCTTGGCTACGTGTGCCCTCAGGATTTCGGATAATGAAAGCCTGGATAGAGAGAGAACCCACCTCCTTGATGTCTTTGTGGATAACGGATATAGTAGGCACCTTGGTCGGAAGGCTTTCCTTACAGCTTCCAAAAAAGAATTTATTAAGAAAGAGCCTAAGGAGCATCATCCAGGTGTCCATCTTCCTTATATCCAAGGGACCACTGATAGGATTGCTCGGATCCTTAGAAGGTTTGATATTCCCTCAACCTTCAGGCCCCTCAAAACCATTCGTAATTCCCTTCGGTCTGTGAAGGATCCTGTTAACCCCAAAGACATGAAGGGTGTTTATTTGATTCCCTGCTCTTGTGGGACACCCTATATAGGGGAAACAGGGCGCTCCATCCACTAGAGAATTTGTGAGCATGCAGTGGACCTGAGGCATGGAAGAACTAAGTCCTCAGCTTTATCAGAGCATGCAGACAAGACTAAGCATCATGTCTGCATAGAGGAGGCCAAAGTCATTGCGAGGGTAGATCGGTACCATCATCGCAAGTTAAGGGAAGCTATTGAAATTGAATGAAGACCCATCAATCTCAACAGAGATGATGGTTGGAAGGTAAGTAGAAGTTGGATCCCTGCCCTGTCGTCTTAGGGTTTCTTCCTACCCCACCCACCCCTCTGGTCATCCTAGGTGCTTTATCTGTGTGTGTTTGGTTTAGTCTTTTCGAGTATATTTTTCGTTGGCATCATTGTGTTATTCTTTTTTTATTGGATTCCTCCAGTATCTATTGATGACTTTTTTCGTTTTAGGTATTAATCAAATTTATTTTTATGTAGATTTTATCACTGATATAGGTCCTTTTCCGGTTTTAGTAGTTTATTATTTAATTCATTAGGTTAGTTTGATTAGTATATCTAAATTATGATGTATTATTGGATCTAGTTTAAGTGGTATATTGATAGCTTATATAGATATATTGTATATCTTGAAATAAATTAAAATTTAATAATTTTAAATAAAACATATATAAATAATAACTTAAGAATATGTAATTACTTATATAACTTAAAATTATTCTTTGTAAAGAAGTATTTCAAGCAATAATAATTTAAAAGTAATTTTTAAATAACCATTAGTATTATTTTATTCAATCAAATAAAATTCTTCTAATATTCGCTCATTTATTTTTTATTCCTAATATCTCTTATCTCTAGAAATATAATAGTATTATCTTAGTATTATAAAATAGGACTAGATTTAATAATATATATAACTTAAATTATTCTTTCAAAATTATTATTTCAATAGTAAAATTTTTAAATAACCATTAATTTATTTAAACAAATAAATTTCCTTTAATAATATCAGCTCATATATTAATCATACTAATTAATATATATTATTACTATGTACAAAAATTAATAATTAGTATATTTATATAACCTAATCTCTTAACTCAAAGAATTAAAATATTATATTATAACTAATATTAAAAATAAAAATAGATTAATATAATATAATATGACCTAGGCCTAAAGTCAAATATGCCGTTAATGTAATGCTAGGCCAGATGTTTCTTCACTCGTCTGACGATAAACCCAAACTGGTTGCTCGAAACGCACGACAATGATCTTTTATTGATTTTGCAGAAGCTCTTTTTACAATTACAGGTCTAAAGAGGTCTAAAGGTTGAGGGAATATTATGCTTCTTAAGAATTTTGGCGATCTTTAATTTATTACTTTTAAATTATTTTTCGTATAATTTTCAAATAAATATATGTTATATTAAATACATAAAAATTAGTCAAAAAATATTTTAACAATTCAAAATGTATATTTTAAGTTCATAATTGATTAAAAAGTTAATATAATTAGCATAGTGTAATTTTATATTTAATTAAAATAATTATGGAAAAAAAGGAAATATAATATAAAAGAAAGAAATTTATATAGTTAAATTCCATGTGGTCTGAACAACTATTCAAAAATTAAAAAAAATATTATCCCTTATCCACTCATGGAATTTTTGTGCAAACTTCCGGAATGCAACCACATTCAATTTGTCTCTAATTGTATCAGTAGAGATCATAGGGACATGAGAACAATTGATGTTCAGGAAATCTTGCCACAAAAAGTTGTCTCATTCTTCACACTCGATTACCCCCACAAAATGAAGTACCCAAAAAATTTTTGTCTTTATATAAAATAACGTGATAAGTGAACTAGAAGCCTAAGTATAAACACAACACAGTACTAACTTGCAAGGTGGCACACTAGGTGGCAGACTTAGGACGTACTGTCATAATCAATTTTGCAAGTCTTAGATATTATTGTCTTAATTTTTTAATTATCTTAATGGAGTGTAGTGTCTTAAAAGACCATTATCTTAAATATAAAGTTTTGTGCCAAACGACATTTATCATAAACTGTTTTTTTAATTATATTTAAAAGCATTTTAATTGATATTAAATTATAATGAAAAATAACTAAAATGATATTAAATTATGATGTAAAATAAGTAAAGTGAATTTTCAAAACAAAAAATTTCTTCCGTCTTCAAAAAAAATTACTTAAAAATGCCCACCATTACCCGCTAGCTTTCATTCCCTTCACCGTCACTCTTATCGCGATGAGAGGACGAGCTAGAGTGTTTCAACCCACCGCCGTGATGGCGTTTTGATAGGATTGTACTTAAGCATCTATCTCACTCCTCTGCTTGATTCCCATTCATTTCAAGTTATTTATTTCCATCGTATACCAGCAAATCCTTATCATACTAAATCTGTCAATATAGGCTTTGCTATTTTCATGGTCATGAGTTGATTCCCACGCAAACCGACGATGATCGAAATGAATACCCACGCGTTCACATATCCACGCGGTTCATTATTTGATGGAGAGGTGTCTGCTCTTTCCAATGGATTTCCATGACTGCGTCGAGACTGGAAACCCTTATCAAGCATGTCAAAAATCCACCCTGCCATCAGCATCGCAGGTTTCAATTTTTCACTCTAATATTTTTCTCTAATTTCTTTGAATTATAATGGTAGTTTACAGAATATAGTTTTTACGGGCAGGTAATGTTGTTCTGCTGTAAATGGTTGAAATCGTGACTATGGTTAATGCGTGTAGTTTGGAAGGGTTTGTTAAAAGAAAACGGGAAGTTCTTCGATACCTATTTTAGAACGAGCGGGAGATCAGGTCATCCGACGATCCACCAGATGGCGCGAGATCATGTATTCTCTAAGTATCACTTAATACTCCCTTGCATATGCCGTGGTGATGGTTCTTCCTGCGTTACGTTAGAATAAAAAATTCAATGTCATAATAAGGTACGATGGCTAGCCTGGTAGCCACTTTGTGCAAATAAAGATTTTCTGATGTCCATGAAATCATCTTCATCTTGAAAATTTCTTGCCCCTATATACTCACGCATTTCATGCCAATTAGGGTGGTCACAATTAGTGTGGTCACTCATTCCTATTTTGTAAGTTGTAATCATCTTCGTCTGCAAAAAAATCTTGCTCCTATATACTCATACATAAGTTGTAATCATCTTCGTCTGGAAAAAAATTCTTGCTCCTATATACTCATACATTTTATTCCAATGAAGGTGGTCACATGTGGTCACTTATTACTAGTATTTTCTAGGTCGTAGAATACTTATTTTGGAAATTAATTCCCTTTATATACATGAACATTTCAACGAATGGAAAGAAACCATTCATTCCCTTGCAAGTGTTTTGTAATTTGCATCAAAAGTGGACATAGATCCTCAATACTTGTATTCTATTCAAAAGAGTTGAACTGCTTAGCTTCCCCGTGTGAGACATTGTTTCTATAGCAGTGAATTGTGTAAAAAAAATTAAACAAAACCTTTTTTTAAATTAAATTGTTATTCTGTCTTCTAGCAAAGGCATAAATACAACAACGCTCTTACAAGCTCTTAATATGGCATGCTATGTCTGGATATTAAAAACACAATGGAATTGAGATTTGAAGGAGAAATCCCAATATTAAAAAAAAAAAAAATGGAGTTGAGCTTTGAAGTAGAAATCCCCATATTAAAAAAGAAATGGAATTGAGCTTTGAAGTACAAATTGATATTAAAAACATAATCGGATTTAGTTTTGAAGTAGAAGTTCATCGAGTATAGTGATAGGAAAATGATATGCAAAAAAAATCTTTATGATTGAACTATCTTAAACTAATATCTAAATATTATCATTTATGTCAAAGTTAGAATATTCACTTGTTGATGGTGTTGGACCTGCTAGCATCTCAAGGGGATCTCCCTGATAAGCAGTCTCAATTATTCCTCAGACCATTTGGTGTAGGAGTCTAAGCAATGGGTCATAAGGTAATACCTTGACTATAATGTTGCGCAAAGGCAAGTAAGATAATTTTGTCAGTAGCAAGGGTGTGACTGATGCAGTGAGTCATTGAAAGTGTATGAGAAGTTCCAACACTTCGAAAGGGGAAAGGAGGTGGAGGTTAGTTTCAAGTTGAAAGGGATTAGTTCCAACTTAACTACAAACACACAACACAAAGAACATGCATAGCTACCGATGAAGCAGTGCACTCAGATGCGGCAGTAACATCATACAAGGTAAGATAACACATACAACACTCATGGATCAGTCTAAGACGAGTGCAACGATTGTTATGGCAAGGTTCAAGTGAAAGGTTTGTCTCATGTCCGATAGAGCAGTTGACAGGGACATTGATGACATTAAAAACATATGAAACACATTAACAACAAGATTCATATAATTGCATCTGAATCACTTCATATACAAGTACGTATGTTAAAGAACATATATCATCAAAGCAACCAAAGTAGTCCAACTACAATAACAACATATGCATGAAAATGCGCTCGCTCATATTATGTAAAGAAGTGTAAGTCACAATCATACAATAGATCCATGTAGACCTGCTAGCCCCAATAGTGAAACGTTACAGCCACATCTGCCTGCTCCTCCAAAAATATGTACTAGCTTCGTGCGGTGGAGAAGGCAAGGCACATCACAATACTCTCGAAGCCTTTTTCAATATAGTCTTAGTAGAAGCTTGCCTCACCAAAAGCCTACAAAATGAGTTGAGGGACTATTATAGCAAAGGGTGGGGTGACCCTTGACATTCCCCTTTGTGACGGTTTAATTACCCTCATGACTCTTCACCTACTCTATGACTGTTACATCCAACTATTGACACTTCATTTACACTTGACATGACTCAACATTACAATCGAGATGTACTCATGTGAGACAACATGGCTTGAGCAAGCCTTACAAGACATCATTGACACTTGATACACTGTGGTGAGACCAACACTTTGACATTCTTTTGATGGTGAGGCTGGTGAGCTGATGCCAAGCTTGGTCATCCGTGATGGTGTTCATGCACCTCATGTTGACATCTTACTGAAGTGAGCTCTTGCTTTCATTGCAACCGATGCATTGGTTTGGCCCCTTCATCCAACTCATCTGCTAGCATGCAGATGGTCCTTTTAGGTGCGGCTGAACTGGAAGCACACTAATGCATAGTGTCCATCCTGATCTTCAAGTGTGTACTAGTGGTCATGTGCATCAACTTGCCACCGTAGTCATTCAGTTCCAGTTGGAATTGCTTCTTATCTTTGCTTTGGTGAGTGTGTTGAATGGGTTGGATCCCATACATGCACACAATGACATGCATGTTGTTGAATCCCTTGCATGTGATGAACCACACTGCTCACCATGTTTGCTCCATGTTTGCTACTGGGATGGATCTTTAACTTGTCTGGCATAGTTTTATCTGTGAGCGCACATTTCACCCACTACTCTTCCTGATCCTATTGCAACTCATTCGTCTGTCTGCATAGTTTCATGTTTTTCTTGAGTTACTGCTTCAACATATGCAACTCCTTTTCTGTTACATCTTCTTCCTTCGCGTGACCTTCATGTTGCATCGTCACTCCATAGTGAGACTCTCCAAAGTTGCTTTCATCATCAATAGACCTTCTTGAGCTTGCAACCTTATTCTGCCTCTGTGTTGTTAACAACCCTCCTCTTGCATTCGTTGCATTTGGTATGTTGTCCTTAGCTACTTTTCATGATGCAACTCACTTTGATGCTACCACTTGAAGTCCTTGTGTACAAACAACTTGATGACTTCATGAGTAGGAAAGCTCATACACACTTGATCGACTACATTCCCAAGCATGCTCTAAATGGTTTCCTCATCTCTCCTCTTCTGGAAACCATTGTACATGTATTGCTGAGAGGCATATGAACACCTTCGATACTTGGAGACATGGCAACAATCATACCAAGAAATTTGTCAAGTGAAAACCAAAATGAAGATGGGAACTGACTTGCAACATACTTTGGTGAATGATCATGAAGGTTGTTCAATTTCAGCCAGGAGTTCGGGATACTTATTGCCAAGACTGTGTAAGGCATAGCGTGGGCTACTAGGAAACTGGATGACTATTGGAATTGCATAATGCAGAGTCCGATCTGGCTACCTACTGCTAGGATTGCACAATGTGCAACCCCTGCTCGAGAGGACTGTTGGCCTACGGACAGATCTGCGTAATTTATTGGCCCAAGCAGATTGTGTCCTCCAGAGCCCAGGCCAAGGTTGGCCTGACTCTTCGATAGACGACTGAAAGCAAGTAAGTCAGTGAATGCATGGTGACAATAAGTGATAGTAGAATTGGTGGACAGTGCAAGCAAAACATGAATGAAATATTTAGCAAACAGATCAACATGCATGTGGGTGAGGCAGTTCGCCAGTTTGGTGAATGTCTGTGCAAAATAGTTTCATGCATGCAACAACAATGAGATAGCCATAAAAACAAAAATAGAGCTAGGAAAAGCTAATATATATCTAAATGACAACAAGCATTGAATGAAATCAATAAAAAAGTACTCCTACAAGCAGAAACACAAAAAACAAAAAGAATGCAGCACAAGGCATGGGAAGCGAGCTTACCCCAAAAAAACTGAGCTCAATGTGCTGACTTCTCCTAGATGTGATGTGGGATGTCAAAGTTGCAAGGTTGATGTGAGGAATGAACTCTATAGTGTCCGGTTGATGAGTTGTGATAAGATCGAGGTTATGACGTGCCTGCCAATCTCGGTGAAGCGACACTTGGTGTGAGGTTTTGAAATTGATCCTTGCACATCAACTCCAACTGCTAAATATAGATCCATAAAACAAGGGATGTCTTTTGATTCTGCCTTGGGAGAAGAAACCCATGCATGCTAGTTTGTTTTGTTAATTCCCAGACATAACTAGTTAACTCAGCTGCACATGCAAGAGATTGCTCAGCTGTTGGCGAAAAATGCGCATTTCTGTCTAGGAGCTGGGCTGGATGCCGAGGAGATTTGCGCAATTTTTAGGTAGAGCAGCTAACTGCTACCTAGATTTGCACAGAACCTGTGATGAATAGCCTGCTACTAGGAAAATTTGCACAAATCCTACTGGGACGATTGGCTGGCAGGACTGCACAATCTTGGAGCTGAGTAGGCTGTTAGAGATGATTGTGCAATTCTTGCAAGTAAGGTTGGTTGCCCTCCTAAAATGTGTAATTTTCAAGGGAAAGTTTCTTAGCCTGTAGCTGGATCATGTCCGGGTGAGAAGCGTGTCAAGGGAATGGATAAATTGCAATCGACAGCCTGCCTTTGTGTGAGGAAAATATTTGAATCTTAAGTACTTGATGAAGTAAGACAAAGTGTTGCGTAAAGTGGGTAGGAAATCTCCAAAATAGGCTAAGGAAAAATTCTAGAGAGTGCTTGTAGTCGCTATAACACTTGGCGACACACTGGTAGAACTCCAGCTCTCTGAATGGACCTTGTTCATGAAAAGTGAGTCTAACATCTCCAGAGGTATTGTTCAAATCTCATATCATCTTTCCTTCACACTAGTTTGATTGTAATATGTAGCATCCGCTAGAGTCTTGGTCAATTGACACACATTCCAAGCCAAGGCGACATAATTGTTTCGATTGGGGTTGAGGGGTATATATGTGCACAAGAAGCATGCCTAGACAGTACCTTGGTGGAGTAACATAGGAACATAAGCATGGTTCCACTTCCAGTGAGCTTACTCAGTACCCTGGTAGAGTTACTTACATCACCTCCCTACACAGGAAGCCTTTCTCGTATTTCGCCTTCTTCATTTTTAATTTTTCAATTTTTTTTTTTTACTTTTCATCTTTTTCTTTATTTTCACTGTGCATAGAACTTATTTATTTCAGAAGCGGAAGAGCGATCCTGACTTATTGAGATCAGAAGAGGTCGTTACAACAAAGAAGTAGTTTATTATATCTCTAACGTGTCTGTTAAGGTTTTCCAACTCACCTTATTCTACTTTACTGAACCGACCAGGGTTAACCAAAAAAATCGACTAGAGAAGGTGACACTAGTTAGTGCAGCAGCATTGTGTTTACACCAAGGTTCACTTCGAAAAGTATGCATTTTCCTTCAACGCATCATGGAATAAAAGTAACAAGCTCACCATATAGAGGCAATATGACATATAACCAAGAAGTGATAGATGTACAAACCCTCTTGTACTTTACCCAACTTGATTCAAGAGTCATTCATAGTTTCATGCAAGACTAACCTATGAATGAAATAAATGAACTAACAAACATCAAAGAAAATGAAGAAAATAAGCGAAAGTGAAAGAAAAGCATGTAAGAAAACAAGCAAGAAAATAGACAAGAAAAAAAAGCATGTAAGCATGCAAGCAAACAACTAAAAGAAAACACTAGTCCTACTCCTACACTAACAGTACCTGGGCCTGATCACATGAAGTGATACTTCCAATGTAGCCACCAGTGCATTGGTAGAGGCATGTTGGTGAAGCTTGGTCAGCGAGCAACTCAGTTGCGTGAACCCGCAAGCAAGAAAGATATAACAGTGAAGACAACCACACTTCGTGATTCAAAGTGCCCACACGAGATAAGTGAGTCCATGTGCATGATTGGCAGTCAAAAGACTTATCATGGTGTTGTGTGACACTACGTGCAACTTTGAAGCATAAGTACACTCTTCACTATGACATGCAAGCAAATGAAAGAAACAAAGATAACTTGTGTTGCATGCGAGTGCTTGCAAGGGAAGACTCCTCCAATGCATGAGCAATGGAATCGTGCAATTCGAGTGGAGGAAGTAAAATATAAGTGTTGGATTGACCTTGAGTGCATACAAATGAGTGATGAGTAGACTTGAGGGTTTGAACAATTTCCTAATTGGAAGCAAAACCAACCTCAAGACAGTGGGGACGTAACATAACCATCAGCTTGGGAAAAAGTGCCTCGATGGTCTATGGGGTTTTGACTTCATTGATAGACAGATATTTGTAGACCAGTGGCTTAGATGGATTAATAATGACTAAATCAACAACATGATCGGATGATGAGGTGAAGAGATCATGATAACCAAGATCAAAAAATTCAGGATGTTGGTCGGTATCCTCATGGTTGGATGAATCACATAGAGGAGTAGATGAAAAGAAAAAAAACTCATCCTCTGTGTTTTTGGAAAAGAATGATCAGGGATCAAGTAGAGTTTCAACAAGTAATGTATCCTCTCCATTGTCGAATTATGGACTAACATCCGATGAGTCATGCGAGTGGTAAAAAATGGGTGCATCTATGGATGAAGATACACATACAAAATCATGGATGGTAGGTTCACTAAAGAGTTTAGGAAATAACGGAGGGGACTTGGACAAAAGGGAGTCATCCTTCACTAAGTGTTGATGTTCAAGCTCCCACTCATAGTCATCATGAATGACAATGCATGTTAGTTTTGCAACACCGACTTCATTAGTGGGTTGTTCCTCACTCACAACAAGTGGAGAGTCCAAAATGGATGAACACAAGACAACATCATCAGAGGAAAACCTAAGTGCAAAGACAGACGTCAAAGAGAAGAATGCATATCAGAAATTGAAGGACTCGGAAACAAGTCTATGTGAAAATCAAGTGGAGTGATGCTAGGAGAGTGTGAAGGATGAATAGGTGTGTGAGAATGATCCTCAACATCATTGGGTAGTGGTGGAACTACTGAATGATAGGGAGGTGGACAGTCAGTTGAGACAGTGCCCACTTCCACATGAGATTGTGTAGCTAAATCCATCAATGAAGAATGTTGAGCGAGGCTTGATATCAATATTCCTCTTAGGACAAGCAGATTTCTTAAGGCAATACTCGAATTTTTCACAAAGATAAGCAAATGTCATCTGGCTCTTCAGAGCTTCAAACTGTAAGTCACAGAAACGTTGCCCAAAATCAGTAACTGATGCATGCGGAGCCCTCTGTTGATGTAACAGTTTCCGGTCAAGATAGTATTGATCAAAATGATAGGACATGTATTCAATGAGATCAAAAAAGTGCTAAAATGAGTGCACAGTGTCAGTCGACGAGTTGACGGCCCATTGAAATGGAGATTCACGAAGTTTGTATGCAAGCAACAAACTAGCCTCTTCGTAAGAAAACTCATCTTCCTCATAAATCATGAAAAGAAAGTTATATAAGTGCTCAGGTTAGGCCACTTTGCCTTCACCATCATATGTGTGAGTGGATAAGAGATTGAAAAGCTTCCCCTAGATGGAGACATCTTCACAATTCAAAAAACACCTCAGGGGATGAAGAGTGCAAGACTTCATGAAGGATATGCAAAGATTAAAAACTGGATGAGAGGACACTACTTGTCATCAAGCCCACCTTTTAGTGCAAAAAATGTTGACGATGCTCAACCCACCAACATGTCAACAGGGTCTCCCCGCAAGATGTCCCAATTAGACCTCATACCATTTGGTGTAGGAGTCCCAGCAGTGTGTCATAAGGTAATTTCTTGATCGCGATCTCACACATGGGCAAGTAAGATAACTCTGTCAGTAGTAAGGGTGTGACTATGCAGTGAGTCAAGGAAGGTGTATGAGAGGTTCCAACACTTCGAAGGGGAAAGGAGGTGAAGGTGAGTTCTAGGTTGAAAGGGATCAATCCCAACTCTGGTAGGAACACACAAAACAAAGGACATACATAACTTTTAGTGGAGCAGTCCACTCAGATGCTGCATTCACATCATACAATGTAAGATAACACATACAACACTCATAGATCTGTCCAAGACGAGTGTGACGGTTGTTATGGAAAGGTTCAAGTGAAAGGTTTGTCTGATGTCTGGTAGAGATGTCAACATAGATGGTGACAACATTAACAACATATGAAACACATTAACAACAAGATTCATATAATTGCATGTGAATCCGTTCATACACAAGTACGTAAGTTAGACAACATATATCATTAAAGCAACCAAAGCAGTCCAACTACAATAGCAATATATGCATGAAAATGTGTTGGCTCTTATTATATAAAGAAGTGTAAGTCACAATCATACAATACATCCATGTAGACTTGCTAGCCCCAAAAGTGGAACGTTACGGTGACATCCACCTGCTCCTCCAAAGAGATGTACTAGCTCTGTGCAGTTGAGAAGCCAAGGCATGTTACAATATTTTCCAAGCCTTCTTTAAGATAGTATTAGTAGAAGCTTGGATAATGAAATGCCTATACAATGATTTATGAGGGACTATTTATAGCAAAGGTTGGGGTGATCATTGAAATTCCCCTTTGGGATAGGTCAACTACCCTCATGACTCTTCACCTACTCTATAATTGTTACATCCAACTATTTGCACTTGACATACACTTGACATGACTCAACATTACAATGCACATGTACTCATGTGAGGCAACATGGCTTGAGAAATCCATGCGAGACATCACTAACACTCAGTCCACTGTCGTGAGACCAACTCTTTGGCATGCTTATGATGGTGAAGCTGGTGAGCTAATTCCAAGCTTGGCCATCCATGATGGTGTGTATGCACCTCATGATGACATATTGCTGAAGCAAACTCTTGTTTTCATTGCAACCGGTGCATTGGTTTGGCCCCTTCATCCAACTCATCTGCTAACTTGCACATGGTATTCATAGGTGTAGTTGAACTAGAAGCATAGTGATGCATAGTGTCCATGCTAATCTTCAAGTGTGTGTTGATGGTCATGCACATCAACTTGCCGAAGTACTCGTTTGGCTACACTTCGACTTGCTTCTTGTATTCGCCTTGGTGAGTGTGTTCAATGGATTGGATTGCATGCATGCGCACAGTGACATGCATGTTGTTGAATCCCTTGCATGCAATCAACTACACATATAAACATGTTTGCTCCATGTTAGTTGATGGGATGGATCTTTAACTTGTCCCAACGTAGTTTCATCCGTGAGAGCAAGTTGGGCCCATTGTTATTCCAAATCGTGTTACAACTCATTCGTATGTCTCTGGAGATTCATGTTCTACCTTAGTTGCTATTTCAGCACATGCAACTCCTTCTTTGTTATATATTCTGCCTTCGCTTGGTCTTCATGTCATGCTGTCACTCAATATTCAGAGTCTCCAAAGTTTTCTTCGTCATCAATGGACCTGCTTGATCCTTCAACCATGTTCCACCTCTGTGTTGTCAACAACCCTCCTCTTGCATTCGTTGCATTTAGTGTGTTGTCTTCAACTGCTATTCATGATGTTGGTCATTGTGATGTTGCCGCTTGATGTCCTTTTCTATGAAAAACTTGATGTCTTCATGTGTAGGAAAATTCATAGAAACTTGATTGAGTACATGACCAAGAATGCTTTGAATGGTGTCCTCATCTCTACTCTCCTGGAAACCATTGTACTTATACTGCTAATAGGAAAATGAACGCATGTGATACCTGGAGACCTGGCAACACTCATAGCAAGAAATTTTTTAGTCACAAACCAAGATGAACTCCAAAACTGACTTGCAACATACGTGGGTGAATGATCATGAGGTTGCGCAATTTCGGTAGGGAGGTCAGGAGACCAGCTGTCAAGACTGCTTAAGGGACAATATACATTTCTGGGATACTCACTGATTGCTAGAATTGTATAATGCATAGTCCAATCTGGCTGGTGACTTCTAGGATTATGTAATGCATAATTCCAGCTGGGATCGACTGCTAGCCTAGGGACCCTTCTGTGCAATTTATTGGGCCAAGTAGCCACTGTCCTCCAGAAATGCACAAAACATTCTTGGAGACCAATGTCAGGTAGGAATGGACAAATTTGGAAAGGAAGGTGACTGTTCCTTTCCAATATTGCACAATGTAGACTTGGTGAAGCCAGAGCCCAGGCCATGGTTGTCCCGACTCACCCAAGAGTGACTGAAAGAAAGTAAGTGAATGTATGGCGACACTAAGTGATAGAAGAAGTGATTAACAATGCATGCAAAACATAAATGAAATATTTAGCAAATAGATCATTATGCATGTGGGTGAGGCAGTTCGCTAGTTAGGGTAATGTCCATGCAAAACAGTTTCATGCATGAGACAGTAGTGAGATAGCAACAAAAAATGAAACATAGCTAGGAGAAGCTAGTATATATGTAAAAGACAACAAGCGTTCAAAGAAATCAAGCAAACAATACTCCTACAAGAAAAAACACAAAAAAGGACAGAAATGCAGCACAAGGCATGGGAAGTGGGCTTACCCCTAAACAATTGAGTTGAATGCTCCTAGATGTTATGTGAGATGCCAGGGATGCAAGGTTTATGTGAGGAATGAGCTATTTGGTGTCCGGTTGATGAGTTCTGATGACACCGAGATTGTGATGCACATGCCATGAACATACAGGAGGCGGCAGTTGGTGGGAGGTTTCAAAATTTCTCCTTGCATGTAACCTCCAAGTGCTAAACATATATCCCTGAAACAGGGGATGCCTTTAATGTTGCCTTGGGAGAAGTAGCCCATGCATAAAAATTTGTTCTGTTTAGTCACGGAGGGAACCAATTAACTAAGTTTCACATGCAAGAGACTACTTGACTGGTGGAGAAAAATGCGCATTTCCAGTTGGCAGCTAGGATGGCTGCATAGGAGATTTGCACATTTTTGGGCAGAACAACTAAGTTCTTCCCAAATTTGTGCAAATCCTGGGCTGAACAACTTGCTCCTGGGAAAGTTTGCGCAAATCCTGTTGGGAGGGTTGGCTAGTAGGATTGCATAATGTTGGAGCCCAACAG
>APFE031136883.1:11644-65686 GCA_000404065.3 Pinus taeda | reverse complement strand
GTAGTTCTCGGATAGATCTTTCTAACGAGCTATCATACGCGTCAAACGGAGATCGTATGCCAAAGTTACGACCCCGGGAAATTGATGTACCAATTTACCCAAAACGGGGCCCAAAATTTGGCGTTTCATCTTCTAAGGATCAGTTTTGGAATGTGAAGGGTTTTCCATTGTTTCTCAATAATAAATAGGCCTTCAAGCCTCATTGTAACACAGTTCAGAAAACAATTCAGAGGCATGTAGCCGCACATCTCTTCTCAGAGATAAGCTACCATCGCCCTAGCTGGTTTATTTCCAATCCTGGTTGTAAGCATATTTCGGTATTTTCCATTAATGAAATGAAGCATTATTTCCGCTGCATCTTGGTGTATATGGTTATCTCTGTATTTTATTGTGTTCCTATTTAAAATCCGGATCAGCTTGGGCCTGAATTGTAGATCTTATTTTGTTATATTTTCAGAGATACAGTCCAAGATGTTTAGGGTTGATGTAGGCTCCTGAATTACACCCCAAATAGGTGACCTTGGGAAAATCGTCACAAATTTATATTTGAGCATCAAAATGAAGGACACATCAAGAAGAAAAAGGTTCAAGAAGTGAAAGATCACATCGAGAAAGAGGAAATGAATCTTACCATATCTTGTAATGCATTGGACAAAATTACCACTCCTCAAACTATCAAGATAGAACGAAATATCAAGAAGAAAAATGTTCGAGAAGTGAAAGATCACATCGAGCATCAAGAAATGAATCCAACCATATCCTGTAATGCATTGGAAGAAACTACCACTCCTCAAACTCTCAAGATAGAAGGACATATCAAGAATTCAAAGATTCAAGCAGTGAAATATCACATCGAGCATCAACAACATGTTCTCCAACTTTTAAAGGATAACGCCACTTTGGTGCAGAATCAAATGATACAACAGGAAGATGAACATCACAGTGAAATAAGTTTTGATGTAGGTTATTGTGTATTTTTATGGCTACATCTCAAGCAAGCTATTTATGAGAAGGAAATGTTGGAAATACTACATGCACTTAAAAAATGGAGACCTTACCTAATGGGAAGACACTTCAAGGTAAAAATGGATCATGATAGTCTTAAATACTTTTTAGAACAAATATTATATTTAGAAGAATAGAAAAATGGGTCACAAATATGATGGGTTATGACTTTGAAATCATCTACAAAAAAGGGAAGCAAAATGTTGTTGCAAATGCACTCTGGAGAAAGGATGAGAATGTGGAAGCATTGTTTTGTGCTATTTCTATTATCCAACCAAATTGGATAAACGAAGCAAGGGATGAATGGAAGAAGGACAAAGAAGTGTGGCCATTCATCCAAATGTTGCAGAAGATCCCAGTTCAAACAATATTTCTAGAACTTGACGAGGAAGGAAAAATCATATTGGAACCTGGAACAATCATAGAAACAAGAACTCGACAACTACGAAATCGATCAATTTTAGAGTATCTCATCAAGTGGAAGAACTTACCCACTAAAGATTCCACATGGGAAGACAAGAATTTTATACAGAAGCATCAAAACTACTCAAGCATTGAGGACAACACTTTTTGAAGGAGAGAGGCATGTTAGGTTCCTATACTACTAGTGTAACCCCTTATTGTTATTAGTACAACCCTCTTATTATATTTTTGTGCCGATGTAGTCCCCATATTATTATTATTGTGCCCCTTGGAAGCCCACTATTATTATTATAGTGCCCTTACATTATTATTGTTATGTCGGCTCTGATTATACTATGACCTCTTAGACTCCTATATATAGAAAGGAGGTCCTGTCATTTGTATCATCCAAGAATTGTTCATTTGTGTAATTTAAAGGAGTTTTCCCCCTCTAAGAGACTTATTTTGAAGGCGTTTATTTATCTTTTCTATCTTTTTGTGAGCTGGTTACATAACAGCTAAATTATTAGAGGTTTATGGCAGAAATTGTGATGAGGTTTTTGCAGGGATTTATTTTCTTGTTCTGTGCTTTAACTACACCGTGAATGCACAAATATCATTGGTTTGTTGAAAATTCCATTGTAGAGACATACCCATAGGACATGTTAGCATGCACACTATTACCCATGATATTTATTAGTGTGGTTTATATTGTTCAGTAGTATCAGTGAATTGATTGCAGAAGTCAAAGTTATATCATTGTGCATAATTGACATATTTTTTTTCCCTCAAATGATTTTGTAGAGATAGATTGCCTTATGTTGTTGACCTTGCATTGGAGAATAACTTGTGTTGATTTATTGCAAGGGTTGAGATCTATAGGCTGAGGAGAGATCAACACTTTACAAAAGGAAGATGGTTTACATGAGAGATATCAGAGTATCACAGAGTATTGTGTATCAATGACAGGTTTATATGACAATATCTTGCTTATGAATTTGATGTCGTTGGTTGTATTTTAATATTGCAGAAAGAAACTGTATTTGCTGAGAGAATGTGTTTTGATTAGAGAGATTATCATTGCATTTGTTGAGGAGTATTCCATGTTGTTTGATTGATGTATGTAATTGAGTTGATATCCAAATTGTTGGTCATGGTAGAGTGAATATATGTGGAGTTGATTTTTTTGTGGTCATGAGGTTCATGTGTATGCAATAGAAAGAGTATCTAGACATGATGAGAGTGCCTTAAATGAGTTTGAGAACAAAGAACATATGTGCCTTGATGTTTTATGCAGAGATACATTTCCAAAAGAGTGTTGTAGCAAGATTCTACAACTAACATGATTGTTTTGCAGAGGCAAATTTGTAGGTTTACATGTCTTCTTGAGATGGATTGAGTTATTATGATTGAATTGTTGTGATTGAGATTGAGATCATTGTGCTTATGATCGTTATGAGAGATCTATAATATGGTAATGTATCTACAAAGTAGTTGTGTTTTACATACATAGATTGTATTTGTTGTAGAGAGGGTTCTGTATTGTTGAGAGTTGTGTTGCTACTAATATTCAAAGGATGTCTTGATGATTATGGTGATGATAGATGAGAATATTGGTTATTGAAGAGAGGGTTGATTTTGTATCCAATTTGGTGATCTAGGGTTCGATGGTCTAATGAGAAGATTTGTTTGTTGACCATATATTTATTGAAGAAATTTTTTGGTATCTTGTTATTCAAATTAAGTAGAATGTTATATGTGGTTCTAGTTTGAAAATTGGATGAAGTGTGGCCTGCAAAATTTGAGTTGTGTTTGATTCGGGTGGATCCAATGTGAAATATTTTGAAATGTGCTCCACAAAGGGTCTGAGAGTTGGAGCCTTTTGTAAGGGAGTGGTAGCTTCATTCTGGTGGTGGCTAGTAGATTTATCAAAGAATGGTGGCTTCCTTCCATTGGTAGCTAGAGAAACAAGAGGAGGTGGTAGCCTCCCACAGGTAGGATCTTGCACACTTCCAATTAAGTAGAATGTTATATGTGATTCTAGTTTGAAAATCGGATGAAATGTGGCCTGCAAAATTTGAGTTGTGTTTGATTCGGGTGGATCCAATGTGAAATATTTTAAAATGTGCTCCACAAATGGTCTGAGGTTTGGAGCCTTCTGTAAGGGAGTGGTAGCTTCATTTTCGTGGTGGCTAGTAAATTTATCAAAGAATGGTGGCTTCCTTCCATTAGTAGCTAGAGAAACAAAAGGAGGTGGTAGACTCCCATAGGTAGGATCTTGCACACTGGTAAGAGTCTGTGCTAGTGCAAGATGTAAAAGAAGTTTTTCTTTATAATAATAAGAAGAAGACAATGACAAAAATAGCGGTGGTTTACAATAAGAAGAAGAATACAGAGACAACAATAGCACATCCAATGGGTGTCTACACTTGAAATTAGAGTAAACCCGCAAGGAGATAAGCCAAAAATACAATTAAAAAAAAAAAAAAAAAGTAATTTTCTTATTTCCCTTCAAAATATTCTCCCTTAGATATGACATCATCATCTTGAATCCTATTGGTTATTTAAAAATTTATTTTTGTTATTACATTTTTTGTTTTGAGGCCCATGCTTTACCTCAAAAATCCCCTAATGGTTTATTTAAAAAAAGAAGTATCAAGCTTTTGAACCATTTAAAAATTCATGTATGAATTGAAAATGAAGCATATTCTAGTATTAGCACTCTTTGTATTGATAATGGAGGGGAATATACCTCTATTTAGTTTGAAAATTATCTTTTCCAATATAAAATCACGCATCAAACCACTATTCCATACAATTTTCTACAAAATGGTGTAGCATAAAGAATGAACAAGATACTCTTAAATATGGCACATTTAATGTTATTTTTCAAGAATGTGAAGTTGATGTTTTGGGATGATGCAGTTCCATGTGTATTGTATGTGAAAAATACATGTCTATATCATGTCGTTATGAACAAAACTCTTTTTGAAATGTCCTATGGTTATATTCCTTTTGTGAGACATCTTAAAGGGTCTTTGGTTCCACCTATTGGGTCTTCATTCCTAAAGAGAAAAGAAACATACATGGTGCAAGGAATCAAAAGTGCATCTTCTTGGGGTACTCATATACAGCCAAGGTATATCATCTTTAAAATTAGATAAATAAGAAGTTTGATCTTTCCATAGTTGTGATTTTCCTTACATCAAACAAGAATGAAAAAAAAATTAAGCAACAACTTGATCATCTTGATAAATTCACGCATATAAAAACATACCATAAATGTCATGATGTGATTCCACATATTGAAGGGGGGATCCCTATATTGGATTAATTTCTATAATCTCTTTTTAAAGTGCCATCTTCCCCTCATGATAAAGATCCAACCACTTCATCAAAGCAGGGAGTTCAATTGGACAATGTGATTGAAGGATCGAAAAGTTGAACCTTGACAAGAATGCAACACCATCATAATCAATTGAGAAATTTGGACCATTACATAAAGGTACAAGGTGTATATTAAAGATACTTAAATTTTTTTATCCCAATGAAGTTGGAAAAACAAGAACCAAAAGTTCTACAAAACAAAATGAGGTGATGTACATAATTTAGATTCACATGATGTACATGATATGGATGTTTCATTTAATTATGAATTGAATTTATCTACTAACATCAAACCAAATTCCTTTCAATAATTTTATTCTCACTATGAGTGGAAGAAGCCATAAAAAAGGAGTATGATACTTTCATCATGAATAGGACATGGATGATAATGGATCATCCTCTTGGAACCAAACCAATTAGCTGCAAATGGGTCTACAAGTACAAATTAGATGACTCACTTGAAAAGCATAAAGTGAGGGTTTTTTCAAAAGGACTTTCTAAAAAACAAGGCATAGACTATGACGAGACTTCTGCCCCCACAATAAAATGGGCTACCATTAAGGCTTTGGTAGCACATAATGTGGAAGATACATCACATTGATGTAAAGAATCGCCATCTTGAACAAATACTTGAATGAGAATGTTTGCATGTCACAACCAAAAGGATTTGTTGTGAAAGGTCAATAACAAAACACATGCAAGTTGACCAAGTCTTAGTATGGACTAAATCAAGCACCTCACGCATGGTATGAAAATTTAACTAAACATCTTTTGAAGGTCCATTTCAAGCATTATAATCTTGATTATGAAACTTTGTTTGTTAAGTAAATTAGATAATTTATTGTATATCTTATGGTGTATGTACATGATCTTTTGATAAAATGGAATGAAGCAGTATATACTGCATCTGTAAAGAAAGAATAACAAGGATTATGAGATGAAAAACATGGGCTATCTTCACTACTTATTGGATATTGAAATAAATTACAATCCAAATCATGTGCTCATCTCCAAAAACAACTACAATGGAGAAACACTAAACAAATTTGGCATGGTTGATTGCAATTCTCTCTCATCCATTGCATCAAAATATGAAGCTAACATCAAAATAAGGGAATAAATTTGAATATGCAATGAAATATAAGCAGGTTATGGGGAGCCTTATCTACATTCCTATTACCATACCAAATATTTCATTTGTAGTTGGGATTTGATGGAAATACATAGTGATATTGAGAGGGGGGTTAACCAGTGTCACTTAGATTTAAATTAATTCCATTTTATTAATCTTAAAAATAAAATCTTATCACATGATCAATCATCAACATAATGAATAACCACACTATTAAAGGGAAAATCCAAAATTGAAAATGAAATACTTGAATACTTTTCAAACAGACTTCAATTTATTACAACCATTTGTGAGGACACCAATTTTTTTCAAGCACCAACTTAAAAAAAAAATAGGCTCCAACCTATCGAGAAGATGAGGATACCGATCCTCGGTAAGCTACAACAATAATATTTAGGCTTAGAAATTTTTCCAAAGAAGGTCTTCCTTCCTGGAAGCTTGCACCCAAACCAGTCTAGATCTCAGTCTCCAAACTAAGCTCAACATCCAATAAAACTCAATCCAACAGAATAAATCTCAGTCTTTAATAGGACTTAGCCTCCTCTACAGAGCTCAGACTCAATAGAAATTGGCCTCAAACGGGGTTTAGCCACCAATAGACAAAACTCTATCTCCTCTAAATCAAAGCTCGCCCTCCTCCACGCCAAAACTCTGCCTCCTTCAAAACAAATGCTAAAAGACTGAAAAATATTCCCAAAATGTGTGTCAAACGCCCTCCTACAACTCGGGTAGGGAAGAAAATACTTCACAAAAGACTTCTCTAACTTGGCTTCACTTCACTTCATAATGGTTCATGAGGTATGAACCTCAGACCTACTCCTCCTGCTCGCTAAAATAGAACCGAATTGGGTTGAGCGATGGCTAGAAACTCTCATTTTCATGCATATTTATAGTGATTTTTGGGTCGAAGGTAGCACCAACTTTTCCATTGGTTGGGCCAACTTGTGCAAATGGCAAGATTTATAATATATAAATGAATATTCAAAAAACCATCTTTTCTCAACCGTGAGGAGTTAGAAGGCATTCCCTATAGCACCGAAAATATTTTAAAATATGTTATTTTATTATGTAACTTTTTCTTTTGTTTGGAAAACCTTTGACATCAATCATCAACCATTTTCAATATGATTATTTTCAGGTTCATGCAAAAACCTTGTGAAGGACATTAATGTGCTACAAAGAGAATTCTAAGATACTTGAAAGTAACTCAAGATGTTGAGCTCAAATACTCTAATGTGGAAGACTTAAAACTAGGTGTACATACAAATACAAACTTTTATGTGGATAAGGAGAACATAGTGTCTCCTTTAGGATACCTCACAAGTCTTGGCTCAACAGCAATATGTTGCAGACCACATTAAATAATCTATTCCATCAAATTCCATTACAAAGGCAAAATATGTGGCTACTACATAGGGAAAAAATGAGATTTGTAGATCAATAATAGATTATATGATTTGTATAGGAAACACGCAAATGATACTCCACCTTTGATTGACAACAAAATCCCTAGGTTTCTTTAGGCATGATTCCACAAACTCTCCTACTAAAGAATTTCAATACTTGTGATATATTATACTTAAAGTGATGCTTGTGGGTAAAATTGATATTTAACTTGTATATGGATTATGGAGCACTTTTAATGTGTATATAGCACATGCTCCATCCTTGTGTCAAACTAGTCAACATAAAACTGAATTGAAACTCAAAAATATCAAAAAATTGTCAGTGATGCAACTTGTCAGTGAGAAACCCTACTATGATCCATAGATAGTTATCCTCACACGCCTCTCAACCATTATTTAGTCAATTCACTCATTGATATATCCTACTCATTTGATGAAGGTGGGTCATCTATTGTGAGGTTATTTAATCATTTTTGCATTAAACAAATTTCATTTAATGTTTGAGGAATTATAGAATGGATCATAGGTTGAAATTGGATTATCAAGAATTATTGGTTATGTGCTTGTTCCCTTACTTCACCTTGGCGGTTATCATGTGTAACTAGTCCAATGTGACCTTCCTTAGGATCTTTATTTCAATGCTTTGGAAGGAAAATAAAAGGAGATGGTAGCGCTCTATGTTATTCATACTTAACACTTGTCATCATTTCCTAACGCCTGTCATCCCATAATTTGATTGGTTATTCTCAGTTTCTCATAACCTTTCCCTATTAGCCTTATCCTCTGATAAGAAGGGGTTGAATATATCCAAGGTTGATGTTATTGTAATAAAATAAAAATCATAAGAAAAATGTCAAAATGCAAAAGAATGTAAAGGGATGTTGTTTTCACTACGACAAGAAACCTCCAAAAATTTTCCTACACTCGAATTTTGGAGCCTAATGCAAATTTTTCTATGAGTCATTCTGTAATCAATTCTTGTTTAGTTGATGTTTTTGAGCTCCTTTCTTGAATTGCATGTGTCGATGGTACTTTCTCACACATGTTGAGTTTGAAAAAAGCTCTTGGGCGCATTATTTTGTGCAAGCTTGAATAAGCATAGCACGGTCCATAAAAACTATGCATGTACGATGTCCAATCCATGTTGACAATCAACGTGCACTGACATTGACAAGTTCTCACTTCTGGCTACGTTTGTACTTCTATTTCGACAAGTTTTGCAAATTGACGCTTTTGTGCACCTTTGTTTTCGCAAGTGTCATTTTCATGTTTTTGTTTGTAAGTTTTTCTTTTTTTCACTCTAATTAACATCATTTTCATGTTATCCTCACTTTGGCATGTGTTTCTTTCATTCTCGTTCACATGTCGCAAGTGTTGTTCGCATTTTAGAACTTATTATCTTCTAGCATGTTGAGTGTCACACAATGTACATAAGCTTGTTTTGGTGGTTTCAAGAGGTTATCCTTATGTAAATGAGTCGATATTACCATGTAAACCTCTGTTTCACTCATTTCTGAAGTTTTATGCATTGTCACACAAGTGTCGTCACGGTTGTCGCAAAGTGTATCTTTAGTGTCGAACTTGTCGTAAGTTGTCAAAAGGGTTGCCACACTGAGGGAAGTATGTTGTTAATGTGTTATGGATCTATGTTGTGTCGTTAAGCACTCTAAGTGTGTGATCATAGTCAAGTCCTATCACTATTCACATCAGTTTCAATGATCCCACACTTAGCCAAATTTTAGAAAACTCTAAGAAACTTAACCTCCTCCGACCTTTCACGCAGTCCCAGCCCTCATGCTGCAACCCTGCCTCTTGAAACTTCACAATATACAATTCATTCCTTCAAGGATTGTGCTCTACACAATTTCAGTGCTCAAGCTTGAGTCTTGGCCTCCAAAATTGCATAATTCAACCCTCCAACCTCGCCCCAACTTTGCACTACACAGTCTTTGTGCTCAAGCATAAAATTTGAGCTCTTAAATTGTGCAACTGTGCAATCATCAGGCTTGCTCTACCTTCCAGAATTATGTAGTTAACATAAACAATGAAAAGGCCTACAACCTAACTCACTGAGCCTAAAAAAGACACAATATGCCTGCACAATCTAGCCCAAACTATGCATTGCATAGTCTCAATGCTCAATCCTTAGCCCTGAGCTCTTGAACTACACAATTGTGCAATCATCTGGGCTCCTATATATTCCAGAAATGCGCAATGGGAAAAACTAATGTTCAAGCCGTCATCCTGGCTCCATGAGCTCCCCAACTATGCATTTTTTTTCTCATTCAAGGCCAAAACTACACATTGTGTTGTATCAAGGCTCAAGCCTAACCCTTTATTGCCTAAGTTACATAATTGCATAGTCACTGAGCCTCTCCCTCAGCTTGCCACCTGGTTCTGACTCAGTCGGTGGATCATCATGCAACATCTTAGACTAGGATTTTATCAGATTGATGTCATCTTGTCGTGAGTGGATTGCAGATGTAGAAACTCTATAATGTTATGGAAAGATGATGAATAAGGAGATGGAGAAGGAGGACATACTAAAATACACATTTGGATTTGAAGAGATAAGATGATCACAAGGAGAGAAGACAAAGGAACAATAGATTACAATAGAAGATCAAAGATCAGGACTGCATAAAGACTCCATCTAGTTCACAACCCTTTGGAGGGTGTAAAACAAAAGAAAAAAACATGTCCATGCTAAACATCATTATGAGGGGGATGTTGATAGGAACATCGTTAGTATATCCTAGAGTGTGATTATACTTTACAGACTTTAGGCCATGTGTCCTATTACCTAAAGTTGAAATATTTTTGTAAACAACTGTGATTTGAAGCTGCATCTCACCCAATTTTAGCAATGTCTCTTGATGTACCTCACTTTCTTACATTAACATCTTGACCACTAACGTTTATATCTACCAGTATAATCCATTGTTTTATAGTATTTAGTGTTCCTGGCCCTAGTGTTTCCAATGTTAAGAACCCAAGGCCTCATCATTTTATAAACATCGACATCCTAAATAAACCCACATTCTAATGTTGATTCCTCCTTTTCTAACTCGATTTCTTCCCTAATGTACAATGGATTCTATGCCAATAATTCCCCTACAGACACTTTGGCCCCATGCTAAGTAGGAAAGAGTGTTAACCTTCTACAACCTTGCATCTCCAATGGCCCTGACCACCTCAAGGCATAATGCCTAGCTTAAAAAAAATATCTAAAGGGATGAATTAAAAACAGAGAGAGATCACATGGGACAACAAACCTAGAGTGCCAAACACCACTAAAGGGTCACTCCTTAGCCTCTCAACAGCAACTGAGAATGAATATGAGCCAAGGAGGCATGGACGAACGGTGTAAAAATCGCACTAGTATAGATACGCCTTCAACCCTAACACCAATGGAAATGATAGTGGTAGGCTAAATATAAGGAAATCAAGAAACCATGAAAAAAATATCACCCTAATGAATGATGATGTGGAAACCTAAGAATAGATGTATTTTGTCCTAGATAATTCTAGACTAATACACATAGGGGAGGATTTGGTTGTCTATAACCTCATAAATTTCACGTAACGAGCTAAATAAATATGATGTATTTGTTTTAGCATATGGTTAGGGGTGTCAACACAAGAATATGAGTGGCTTGTATTTCCTTGATTTGGGAAGATCCCACCAGAATTTAAGTGTTACTTATATAATGGAGTTGTAAGCATTGTAATATTCAAGGTTAATAATTTGTGTGATATCCTATGAATCCAAATATCATTTTTATTTGTGTGTTTATTCCAATATGCCTCTAATCACCATCAAATGAAAAAGGAAAGCAATGACTAGAAGGGCCAGTTAAAATGCACACACCTATAATCCCCAATTTCAATTGAGGAATCAAATGGTGAATGCCAAAACTTTCAAAGTTGCATCATTGCAAAGCTATTTCCCTCCCATGGAAAATAATTATAGTTTATCTCTTCCCCTCATGCACTCTTCGACACTATGGTCGACTTGTAGCAAATTAAATACTCTAAATAGTTATATGACATTACAAATATTTATTATTTTATGAATATTTTGATTTATAATTCGACTAGTTAATATGTCATGGCTTATATATCATGGCTTATGTTGGAAAACCTTATAAAATTTTGGATCATTGCTAAGAATTTTAAAACTAAAAGAAAATATATGTCTTTCTTAGATGCAGTGACTTTATGCATGTCAACGATGGTAGAAATTATCGTACATTACAATGAAATTTAGTGTAATTGAATCCAATATACTACAATAATAATGATACTTGTTCATTTTATAGCAAGAACCAGAGACAACAAGGAATAGAGACAACAAGGACCAAAGCTGAAGAACTATCTCGTGAGAAGACAAAGAAGATTCTTTCAAGAATGATGATGTACAAGTTGAAGGAAAAGGAGAGGTTTCAAAATGGTTTTTAATATTCAATATAATTTTAGCACTCCCACAAGAGATTGGTCAAAATATTACATAATACAAATATTGTATCAAAGAAAATTAGTTGTCCTTTTAATCACTCATGTTTCTAATATTCACATTTTATGTTTATTATATTCTTCCACAGTAATCAATATTGAGTGATTCAAATAAACTAAATGGAGTGACAACTATTTAACTTATATTTATTTTATTGCATGTTAACAATTAACAATTTTTTTGTTTTATTAAAATCATTTTTTGAGTAAAGATGAGAAGAGTTTAGAAAATGAGGGAGGAACTAGCAATAACTCAATGAACTTTTGATGTCATATTCAATTCATTTCCTGTATGTATTAACATTATTTCCTTTTGCCCTACACAAAGTTGACATTTCCCTAGGGGTGGAACTATATTTGCATATTGACATGCAATTCAATCAACTTTTGATGTCAAATTCATTTCATTTCCTCTCTTCATGCTCAATATTATGAGTTGAGAACTTTAGAAGTGGTTTATCAACAACTCAATGAAGACATCATCCTCCCCATACCCTCACTAGAGGCTTTGTTATTAGGATCTCTACTTTTCTAGTTTGATATCTTAGAGTATAGACACTATATAACATAGTTTAGATTTGTTTCTATCATGATTTTATATTATTTTATGGGAGAATACATTATTTTTAGACCCCTATACTACTAGTGTAACCCCTTATTGTTATTAGTACAACCCCATCATTATATTGTTGTACTCATGTAGTCCCCATATTGTTATTATTGTGCCCCATAGAAGCCCACTATTGTTATTCTTGTGCCCTTACATTATTATTGTTATGTCAGCTCCAATTATATTATGACCCCTTAGACTCCTATATAAGGAGGTCTTGTCATTTGTATCATCCAAGAATTGTTCATTTGTGTAATGTAAAGGAGGTTTCCCACTCAAAGAGGCTGAATTCTAAGGTTTTGATCTATCTTTTCTATCTTTTTGTGCGCTAGTCTCATAACATTTGGTATCATAGCTTTAGATTCTAGGGTTTCGTTGCTCCAAATAGGTCATCGTGGAATTTTCACTATAACTTTTTTTCTGCGACATTTTAGAAGCCAAAAAAAATACCCATTTGAGAAGAAATTGCACTGAACTGTGGGTCCGAACTTCAGAGATTTTTGTGCTATATTTGTGGAGATATGATATGAGGAAGTTGGTCTTTGTGCAGATTCCTGAATTACATTCCAAACAGGTGACCTTGGGAAAATCATCATAACTTTTGTTTTGAGCATCATATTTAAATTTTGTAAGAAGTTACAGAAAGAGGACAGACTGTAGTTTCCTGTGTATATTTTTGAGACCCGAAGGTCAAAAAAGTGACACGTGGCACTTCATACAAGTTCGCTCTTCTGAAAAGGTATATAATCAGGTCATCTTGGGAGATTGTGCATAACTCTTTCTTGGGGAATCTAAATTCAATCAGGCTAGTGGCATTGGAATTAGGACACAGAGGGCTACTGCAGATCACAATTTTAGAACGTAAATATCTGAAAGTGCAGAGTTACAGTCATTTCAAGATCGAGCTCCTAAAATCAAGAAAAAACGAGATCAGGAAGTTTGATGACAATGATCCGATAAATTGGATACTACAAATGGAGAAATATTTTGATCTACATGATGTACCACTATTACAAAAGGTATGTATTGCATCTTCATATTTAGAACAAGATCAATTTTTATGATATAAAGGGCTTTGTTCTCGTAAACAACTTGTTACATGGTCAATTTTCACGGAGGAAATTATAACACATTATGAAAATATAAAGAGCAACATCTTCTTTAGAGAAACACCACAACAATTGGAAGAAAAAGGGCTTTGTTATAAAGTGGAAAGAAAAATTATGGAAACAAGGAATTCTACCCCTCACAACTATAAAGATGGAAGTGTCATTTCTCCTAGCTTTCCACAACCTACAAGGGTTACACCACAACAATTGGAAGAAAAAGGAGAAAAAGGGCCTTGTTCCAATTGTGATAGCAAATGCACTAAACGTCAGAAGTGTGCTGAGAAGAAACTATTTTACATTGATTGTGGAGAGGAGGAAGAAAAGGATCAAGAAACGCCAAAAGAAGAGTATATACACCAGGAACCAACCCCAGAGAAAGAAGAAATGAATCCGACCATATCTTGTAAAGCATTGGCAAGAATTACCACTCCTCAAACTCTCAATATAGAAGGACATACCAAGAAGAAAAAGATTCAAGCAGTGAAAGATCACATTGAGAAACAACAACAAGTTCTCCAACTTTTAAAGGATAACGCCACTTTGCTGGAGAATTGAATGAAACAATAGGCAAATCAACATCACAATGAAAGAAGTTTTGATGTAGGTGATTGGGTATTTTTATGGTTACATACATACAAACAAATGTCCCTCAAGAAAGCTATTTATGAGAAGGAAATGTTGGCAATACTACATGCACTTAAGAAACGACGACCTTAACCAATGGGAAGGCACTTCAAGGTAAAAATGGATCATGATAGTCTTAAATACTTTTTAGAACAAATATTATCTTTAGAAGAATAGAAAAAATGGGTCACAAATATGTTGGGTTATGACTTTGACATCATCTACAGAAAAAGGGAGAAACATTTTGTTGTAGATGCACTCTCAAGAAAGGATGAGGATGTGGAAGCATTGTTTTGTGCTATTTCTATTATCCAACCAGATTGGATAAACGAAGCAAGGGATGAATGGAAGAAGGATAAAGAAGTGAGGGCACTCATTCAAAAGTTGCAGAAGATCCCAATTCAAACAATATTGCCAGAACTTGAAGAGGAAGCAAAAATCATATTGAAACTTGGAGAAGTCACAGAAGCAAGATTGCGACAGCTATGAAATCGATCAATTTCAGAGTATCTCATCAAGTGGAAGAACTTACCCACTGAAGGTTCCACATGGGAGGACAAGACTTTTATACAGAAGCATCAAGAACTACTCAAGAGTTGAGGACAACATTTTTTGAAGGATAGGGGCATGTTAGGCCCCTATACTACTAGTGTAACCCCTTATTGTTATTAGTACAAACCCCTTATTATATTTTTGTACCTATGTAGTCCCCCTATTGTTATTATTATGCCCCATAGAAGCCCACTATTGTTATTATTGTGCCCTTACATTATTATTGTTATGTCGGCTCTGATTATATTATGACCCCCTAAAACTCCTATATATAGAAAGGTCTTGTCATTTGTATCATCCAAGAATTGTTCATTTGTGTAATGTAAAGAAGGTTTCCCCCTTGAAGAGGCTGAATTCTAAGGTGTTGATCTATCTTTTCTATCTTTTTGTGAGCTGGTTTCATAACAATTGTGCTCCCACATTGTTGTAATTGGAAATTCCTTTGATCTATTTCTGCTTATTGGTTGGACATTAGTAAAATTATCTTATTTTATCTCATATCATCTTATGTGTAGATATTTTTTACATGTTATGTTGTATATATGGTTTTTTTTCTTCAGTGCTTTAAAATCAATTGAATGTTAAGGCAACACAATTTCATAAATTGAGTCATGGATATATGGTTTTTTTTTTCTTCACATAGTGTGAAATTCACTAAGGTAAATGAAATAAAATTTCATAATTATGTTTGTATATACAAGGTTTTTTTTCTCATTATTACTATTTTTAAAATAGATGAACACTAATCATAAATCTTATCAAAGTTAAAATTCAAAAAAAAAGTAATCACAAAAGAAAGGCAATGCAATAATTAATTATTACATAATTTTAAATATAGTAATAATTATCCTAGTATGGGGTGTGAGGAGACGTGACATGTGGGGGTTGGCATGCTGAAAATCCCATCCAACACTAATGGGAGGGGATATGCTAGGAATTTTACCACCTAACACCCCCACAATGGATGTTTAACGCCACAGGGTGGCAGAGGGATGTCCAAGGCAATCCATTATTTCATGTTGTGAGCTCACCCTTCGATTGGCCATTGTCGTGCCATGAACATTATTTCAACACCTCTCCTACACTCATCCATGATTTATCTAAATCTTTTTGAATTTTCATTACCCTATTCTGCAATTCTTTCGCTCCTCAAATGGTCAACCTCAACAATGTGACCTTTGAGCTATGTTGTCTAGGTTGTCATTGGTTTTGTTGTTTCCCCTCATAATTCAATAGTGAATGGGTATATGTTACCAAGAGTCTCATGGTTACCCTTCTTCGTTGGTGCCTCACATCATGCTTCCCATCGCCACCATCAAGTGCTCCCAAGAATTTGGCCTTAGCTCTAGAGAGCCCCTCATACCTAGTTTGCATCTTCCAGTTCCTTTGCTTAATTTTAGTCAATACCTCCCAATGTGACCTCACCACTCTTGTCGATAATCTAATGCTTCTATAGTTTTATGTTTAGTTTTAGGCATCCACCATGTCAAACCTGTGTTTAAGATGTTGTATAGGAGTATCTTATTACCAAGCATGAGGGAGTTCCTGCACTTGTCAAAAAGTGGAATCTTCATCTAGCATATAGCACTCTCAGAAAT
The DNA here is from genome assembly GCA_000404065.3 of Pinus taeda. Classification (NCBI taxonomy): domain Eukaryota; kingdom Viridiplantae; phylum Streptophyta; class Pinopsida; order Pinales; family Pinaceae; genus Pinus; species Pinus taeda. The sequence goes on along the minus strand of APFE031136883.1, from coordinate 49,346 downwards.
TGCCAAAAATACATGCAAAACTCACAGAGGATGAAAAAAGATATTGTGGGTGAGTGTTACTATTTATCTGTGTTACACAATTTTTTCTCACACTTCCCGTCCCGTATATTGAAGCATCAAAATGATGAAAGTTTTCAGTGTATTCACCATCAAACATATACAGAAGCATCCCTGAAGAACAAAAGAAAAGTTGCCTTGAAAGAGTTCTGAAGAAACTTGCCTAAAAACCTAATTTTCAGGATGACTGCGTTTGGCACCATTGTAGACCCATGTTGGTAACTTGTTGCTCTATGTTGAACTAGCACTTCCAGTGTGGCTTTTATAAGGAAAAGACGCACTTAACCTCTTCAAGAATTTTTTCCTAAAGTGGAGGAGAAGTTTCTCTTACTAGAAACCTCGATAACGACGAGCTAGTTACAGGTGATTAAGGATTAGAGCGAGATTTCCCATTCGTGGTCCTTGATCGTATTTTCATGGATCTTTCCCTTGAGTTGTGGAACCTCTCCTTCCTTTTATGGATCCTTAAGTCCCTCTCCTTCCCTATGAATTAAATCCCTACTATCCACAATTGGTTGGTTATTGCTTGGTTGCCTTCCTGTGCTGAAACAATGCCCTAATGCTGCCCATTTTGCTAAGGAGAAAAGAGTGCTTGAAGGTCTTGGCTAGGACTTGGAAACCCATCCAAATGAGGCTTATAACATCAAGGCTTAAGTGGTTGTAATGCTCCCTTTACCATTCTATTTATAATACATTATGTGTTTACTTTTCATAAATGTGTCTATCATTACTCATTTAGTGTGATACTCCTTGATATAACATACAGTTTATATTAGAATGAATTATGCTTTGTATGCTTTTGTCATATCTGTTTGATCTTCCTTGCAGATATTCATCCAAAATGGCATAGAGAGGATTGAACTTGGAATTTAGAAGATCAAGAACGATATCAACATGCGTTAAAATCAGAGTGAGGTAAGTCATCTACCTTCCTTTGTATTTTCTCATATAAAATAGGAAAGTTTACATGTATTTGTCTACTTTGTTGCTAGATCCTCCCATAAGACTAGAGGGATCATTTCCATCCGTAGAAAGGATTTCCTACACAACAAAATGGAAACTTCACTGGGGAGCTTATAGCCCTTCAAACCTCCTTTTTATGTTTGGTCTCTGTCATTAGTTTGGTCAACCTCGCAGTAATATGTAATTTAGGTTCGTTACAGGTTTGCATTCTGAGTAGTTTTCCCTTTAGAGTATCAAGTCTAGATTTGTCTTTGGAATTCTTTTTATTTTCCAAGTATTTCTCACCCAACATGTTTTACCTAGGAACAGTGATGCTGCCAATGCGGTTTTTCATTAACAGTAGCACTGAAAGCCCTGTTAGCATAGATTTTGACTGTTACAGTTGCATTGATCCTTAAAAATTGAGAATTTTTAGGGTTTCTCCCATAAAGTTCTAGTGTGTCTTGCTCTCTGAAGTATCCTCCTGCTCTGTGTGCTTTGGATTTATCAGTGTTTTGGTTGATTTCTCGTTGATTTTCAAAAATCCATCCCATTGGTTGAAGCAGTGAAAGTGAATTATCGTTGAGTCTTTAGGTCAATTGGATTTACTGTTTGTTGCATGTATGTGTGGAAGGAATATTGATTTTCTTTTGATTAAGTGTTATTATTTCTTTTGAAATTATAAAATAAATCACACTTGCATTTTCTTCACTCTCATCTCAAATTTTATTTTTGAATTGCATTAGGTTAAATTGCATTGCAAAGTCATTTTTGGGTTCATAATTGAGCATAGATTACATTGCTTAGTTCTAAAAGATGAAAAGAAGTGCATTCTTATCTATTGAAAATAGAAAGTGAAAAAATTCATGTAGGTGCATTTGGATTGAATTTCATTTTACTTTTGGTGAGTGCATTGAAAAATAAATGTGAACAATTCATGTAGTTACATGTTAGTGAATTGAATCTCATTTTACTTTTGTTGAGTGCATTGTAATAGTGAAAGTGAAAGATCTAGTTAGGAATATTTGTTTGTTGCATACTTGGTTGTTATCAATGTTTGAACCTCTTCCTTATGCTAAATAGATTTCATCGAAGTGAAAAGTATCATTTTTTTCATACTAGTTACATCATAGGTGTTCAGGTGACATCGATCTTTGAGCCTTAAAACTGAAACTTAATTGAAGATCAACTTAAAATTTACCTCAATTAACCTAAGGAGAATTTTTCATTAACGAAAAAATTTAGAGGTCTAGGCTAGAGACGTGTTTTGGTGTCGTTAAACATAGCAGTTGCCATTGTTTTTCAGTGTTGTATCCTAGGGGTGAAATCCCGTTCCACCTATGGAAGTGTATAAGACCGTTCCCCAGTACTTTCGGGTATATAAAAGGTGATCCACGCATGGTAAGTATATGGGAATTCTCTCATTTAATGGTTACACATTAGACAATGCTACTATGGACTACACTCCCACATACCATCGTGTATATATTGGGAGTCCCCAATAGGTTGCTATCTATCCATAGGTAACCGAGTATGCTGCCTTGTATACCATGATACACCGAACACAACATTCAGAGAGATTGGATGTCATACATTAAGTCCTTGGTTCGCCAAGGTGTATATTGTAGTTCATGGTTGCTTGGTAAACCCACATGCCTAGTTTACCCCCTTTTGATTTATTTCTTTTTGTTAATATCTAAAATCAATTGACCACGAAATCACATTTTACCCGTGAAACGAAAACTCCTTTTGTCCTCAACATTAATGGTTAATTGTAGAATTAGATTTGAGCCAAAGCATTCACCAACACACATTAGTGATTGATTTTTCTGGAAATACATCATGGCAGAACCGCAAGGAGTCCAAAACGAGACCCTAAATATCAATGGAGATTCTAATGCAGTTGATTCACCTAGAGTTGTAGGTTCTTATATTGTTGAAACTGAATCCCTTGAAAACAAAGGTGTTGAACTTGGCCTTGCCCTAAGTATCCAACCCCTTGCTTCCCGACCACCGCTTGTGTTGTGGAGGTAAATCCTCTCTTCGGGCAGAGGCGATCCCGCCCAAATGGGGTCTAGCAACAATCAAACAACGCTAACACGCAGGTTCCTAATTGCAAATAAAAAGCCAATGATGAGGGCCTACCTGGATTCCAACGCTAGTACTTGTGGAAGAGTCGTCACTCCTGTTCTTTTGCTCCAACTGGTCACGATCCCCACAATCCCCATGAACGGACACTTGCACATGCAAAGAACGACACAAATACAAGCATAAAATCCAATAGATGCAACTATATATCAGTCAGAAAGGATATAACTCAATCATCATTACAAAGACAATAAGAGTGGAACCATAATGATAGTCGTCTATTATTGATAAACAAAGAAGAATACAACCATAGTTCTGACGTCAAATCCTCCTTTGGCTGGGTGATCAGCAGCACATGCCTTGCAAAGCTTGTTGGGAATGGGGAACAAGCCTCTCCCGGATAATGAGCTGAAGTCGACAGGAAGTGACCTTAATCGAAGGTGGGCCATAATGTTTCCCACATCATCGACACGAGACAGAGAAGGATAAGATGTTTGTGAATCAGGATTATCTGAGGTATCAGAGGGAGGTTGAGTATTCTGCAAAGGTCAGCTTCTCTTGAACATATTGGCGGCACGACAGTGGACTTGGCAGTATTTGACATCAAATGATCAGGGGTCATGGTGACAGGGCAACGAGCAGATGGGAGGTCAAACAGGATAACCCAAACCCACGGAGGCAAGTGTAAAAACAAGATGAGATGTCCCCACCCAGACATAAATGCAGACAAGTGCCATGTTCAAAGAGCGGCATACTGCCGACACGACAATAATTGTGGTTCCATTTTCCCCACCATTTATGGTGAGTACCCCAGTTATTTTTTTGATGACAAGCTTGATGGAGATAGCATATGCTTGAAAGGCGTCATTGCGACGAAATCTGATGTCATTAAGTTTTAACGAGTCTGAGAAAGGAAGAACTCGGCGTCTTTTCATGTTTAGAGAGTTTGAAAAGACAGCGGAAAAATAAACTCTAGGGGTGTCCTTTTTCGTAAAGTTGTGTCTCTCGAGCCCGAAAAAGTATAAAACAATACTCGAAAGAATCGCCCGACCATTATGATCGAGGAGTACTTTTCATTATTAGTGACTTCGCCCTGAAAAAAGTAAAAAAGCGATCGAAATCACGTCGTTTCGTAACCGTTAACGAGCCTGAAACAACAAGGGCCCGACGATCTTTTCATCTTTACACTGTCGGAAAAGAGTTTAAAGACGATTGCCTCTTACTTACGTTTAATGAGTCAAGAGGAATAACTCGACAATCTTTTCATCTTTAAACGGTCAGAAAAGAGCTGAAAGCAGATCTCCATTTTTATTCTTTTTAACGAGTCAAAAAGGGAAAAAATACTTGGCAATCTTTTCATATTTTACGAGTCAGAAAAGAGCAAAAAGGTGACTTGTCTTAGAGGAACGAGTGGTATAAAGGGTAGCAACTGGTTTCGGCAATGGTGGAACTGCTCAAAACATGTAATGGTCAAGAGGCTGGCTAACAAAACCACTCTTAACTGCGGTCCCTCAGGAAAGGAAAACAAGCAAGTGAAAGCATATGATCGGCCAAAGAGATGGTGACGATGGGATGAAAACAACCAAGGCTCATCTAACAGAATTTAGCAGATAAAGACAACAATCACGAGATGTACATTAGGTATGGGTTCATTTTTACACAAGCTTGAACCATGGAGAACTCTGTTTGGATTTGGTTTCATGTTTACACAAGCGAACAACTATGCTTGTTATAAGTTCACATGCCCCCAGCATAATGATGCAAAACAAGGTACATGCCCCTGAAGCTTCATTGCATTCAACAAAGTGGATGGAATGAAGGTTCACTTTCGAGATCTTGGAAAGACTGGACTCGTATTTTACGAGATCTTAATCAAAAGACTCGATTTGGAAAGGGAGTTGTTTCATTTTTTAATGAGGTTGACATAGTAAAAGAACTATCCTCATAACCCTTGTTTCATTTTTTAACGAGCTTGACACAATATCAGGAACTATGCTCGAACCAGGCCCAGTTTAATTTTTTAAGATGCTTGACATAGCAAAGTGAACTATGCTCCGACCAAACCCAATTTCATTTTTTAATCAGCTTGACATAGGAAGGCGAACTATGCTCCGAACGAACTTCATCATAATGAACAGGAAGTCGTAGCTTCCAAGAGCGCCACTCCCAGTGGAAGGATCACATCTTGGAAGTCAGGACCCAATGCCCCCAGGACACTATGCACGACTACGGCATCACTGGATACAGGCACGGGATAAGTAGCCACATAGTTGACCTGCAGTGGGGCAGATACAACTGATGGATAAAAACCAAGAGGGGATGAGAACTGCGTAGGAGTCACTGGGGGACTAAAGAATGATAATTGATCTATAGTCACCATCCTTCTGTCATGTGGAAAGCAAACCACATGGAAAAGTGAAGAGAAGATGGCCCCCATGGCATAAATATAGTCACGACCAAGGAGAAGACTGAAATCTAAAGCACCTTGGGTAACCAGTGCGTCAATACAGACGGTTTTGCCTCCCAAAGTAATAGGGAACTTCGGAAGGATCCCTAATGGTTAACTGGTTCCTCTGTCAAACGCCATCAAATTCTGCACGACCAGCACAAGCTGTGGGGAGCCCAAAGCTTGCCAAGTAGTGGAAGGCATAAGACTGACGGATGCACCTTCATCCAAGACAGTGTCAGGTACTACCGTATCATAGGCATGTACTGTAATCTGGAAAGGCACATGGGATGGAAGGCGGAAAGTAGTCAGGTGACTCCAGTCGAAGGAAACGTCTGAACTACTTGGTGGGGGAATCGTATGATTGCCTTGCTCTAAAGGTACCGAAGAAGGACTCTCTGAATCAACTGGGATAAGAGGGTCATTTTCGAACTCAGGAAAATTTGACGATATGAGAAGAACATGAGCATGACACTCTTCCGAGAAAGAGTGCTCGATGGGTGGTGAACCCGAGTCGACACTCCTTCCGACCAATGGTTGGTCTGGAACAGGCTTAGCACAGCAAGGCTCAGAAAGAGGAGGATGGACAAGAGAAGAATCTAAGTCAATCTCGTTGTCGACAGGGAGAGGGTCTGAAGAGAGCCTCTGATAACCAACGGGAAGTTGGGGTGAATAAGCTGTAAGACTTTCCAAGACAGCAGAAGCTTTATCCATGAGCGGACAAAGGTGAAGGGGATGGTTGCCTTCACATAGTCTACAGGGGATTCCAATCTTCCCTTTCTTCTCACCGTTGCCAGTTAATAGGGTAGCATCGCCATGAGCTTCAGAGGACGATGAGGGGCAGGCCGGATCATGAGACCATACTTCTAAGATCCTGGGAATGCCAGGACAATCATGAAGAAGATGGTCTCCCTGCACAATTTACAAGGAAACTTGACCTTCCGCAGAGCAGCAGAAGGTGGCCTGACCTGAGCTGTACTCAGGGCAGTAGCTGCACTTTTAGCCTCTCGCTTATGAGACTTCTTCTTCTTCGTCTTCTTCTTCTTCTTCTTAGCCACCTGGTTATTGAATCTAGACTTTCACCAGGCGAAGTAGAAAATGAGGACGGAGAAACAGGCGAAGAAGGGGAGAGGTCCACCTTGGAATCAACATGATGCTGGTCAGGTGGAGGAACTGATTGACCAGTAGTTGAGACATTAGAGGCCACAGAGGTTGAGAACAACCAAACAGGCAACCCAATAGTTAACCCAGGAAGGGACAACGTTGCCATGTAAGGAGCACCAACATTCCCAAAAGGAGGAAAATGACCAGGATTCCCATCAGAGGGGATTCCTGGGTTGGTGAACTCTGGAAAAGTTGCCATAAAAAACAGAAAATCACACATGGGGCTGAAAAAAAAGTCACGACACACAATCAAATGGTCAACAAACAAAATCTAACAGGGCATGTGATCGCGGGAAAATAAATTTTAAGACACAAGGACATAACTTGACCTTTTCATCTTTAAAGAGTCGAGAAAAGGACAAAAAGATGGCTCTAGTCGCCTTCGAATGTTTAATGAGCCCGAAGTGACAAATGCTCAGATAAGCCTTTTCTTTTAGGGAGTCTGAAAAGGATCAAAAGTGACTACTCTAGAGAACTAGGCAAAAGGTTTACCAGACAATCCATAAAACTACATATACACCTTGGCAATCATATGAAAACCAAGGACTTTCCGTACAGCAGTCAATCTTCTCGAACACTGTGTTCGATGTGTTACGGGTCGTAAGGCAGCAGACACGGCTTCCTATGGATAAAGGATGATAACCTAGTGGGGTCTCCCCATATACTCGACGGTACGTGGGAGCACAAATCCGTACTAGACCACTATTGAGTCAGAGAAGGAGGAATCACCCAACCTCGAGTGGAAACAAAAGTGACCAGGTTTAACAACGTCGGAGCACGTCTCTAGCCTAGACCTCTAAAAAGTGTGCATTATGTTCTAATGCATTGTTAGATTCATTCAGTTCATTTTAAAGTTGATCTTGGATTATGTTTCGGTTTTCAAGCCTTACCGTATGGAATATCTCAAAATTCCCTAAATGCAAACTATATGCCAAAATTTGTCATTTCATTTGATGAATGCTAGTTATGAGAGGGTTTGAGAGCTTTCATGCAAACGAAATGATCACAAAACAACAAAGAACTTCCCTAATGCAGCTAATGGAATTTAACAAACTTTTCTTTAAGATCACTAATCACTAATCAAAATGAAAATCTCTAATTCTCATTAACTAATACAAAGCAAAAGAGGTTTTTCTTTTTGTTGATGGAAAAATGCACTAAACAACTTTCAGAAATGATAACAAACGAATTCTATTCAATACAAGCACATTCAATTCCCTAAATCACAAAGCAAACCTCCTAAGAACGAGAAAAATCCCAAAGAGACCAATGAGCCGTGTAATCTAGGCTCAAAGTGAGACAAAGCGGAATTCAAGTGAAGACGAAGCAAGTCACCCAAATAACGCAATAAAACGATTTACAACCACCAAACAAGTGAAAGGGAGTAATCAAAGAGTCGACTGGACCACTAGAAGATAAAAACACCTAAGGAAGGCTCGACACACAAAGCCACTAGATTCCCTAGGGCTAGAAATGTGAAAACGATGGAAAAAAGAAAACACCCAAAGGGTAATGATCAAAGCCAATCAAATCACACTCCAACACACTCAAGTAGTCTAAAAAAGGTACCCAGAACAAAAACCAAGCTCAAAGGGCTCACAGACAAGCAAACTTCAAAAGTTCCCAGGCCTAGCGCGACTGTCAGGCTGCAACTAGCGCCTTTCAGGGATTAGCACAGGTTGTCAATGTGCAACTAGCGCCAACTGGCACGACTGTAACGCTGTAAAAGAGTTCCAGCCAAGTTTGCTATGGAAAAATAAAAAGCAAACGAGCCAAAGCTAAGTCAACAGTACCCAGGTACACCAAGGGGCAAGAAGCAACACAGGGATTCAACCCAGAAGGCTAACCAAGCAGGAGAAACCAAGAAACAAGGCAAGTTCCAAGCCGTTCAGTTCGCAAACCAAACCAGAGATGGACTGAAGTGGCATTGATCTACTTTTCTTATGCAGAGCAATAGCGTTTCAAAGGCTATCTAGCCGTACTTCAGGCTCCGTCTAAAGTTTACAAATCAAACAACAAGACAAAAAGCCAACTCCCCAGCGGAGTCGCCAAATTGTTGTGAAGGTAAATCCCCTCTACGGACAGAGGTGATCCCTACTAGCCCAAATGGGGTCTAGCAACAATCAAACAACGCTAACACGCAGGTTCCTAATTGCAAATCAAAGACCGATGATGAGGGCCTACCTAGATTCCAACACTAGTACTTGTAGAAGAGTCATCGCTCCCGTTCCTTTCCTCCGGCTGGTCATGATCCCCACGATCCCCATGAACGGACACCTACACATGTAAACAACAACACAAATACAAGCATAAAATCCAATAGATGCAACTATATATCAGTCAGAAAGGATATAACTCAATCATCATTACAAAGACAATAAGAGTGGAACCATAATGATAGTCGTCTATTATTGATAAACAAAGAAGAATACAACCATAGTTCTGACGTCAAATCCTCCTTTGGCTGGGTGATCAGTAGCACATGCCTTGCAAAGCTTGTTGGGAATGGGGAACAAGCTTCTCTCTCCTTGGTTACTTGGACAAGAATCTCCTCACTTAAGATTTAGCCTTATGGGAATGAAGAAGGCTTCTTGTAGCATGAGCTTAACAATTCTCAGACTTTGGGACTTAGAATTTGGAACTTGGAGACTAGAACTACTAACCAGCTTGTCAAAGGCAAAAGGACAAGCTTTTATAGATAGAGGAGAAGGAGTTAGGATTTCCACAATATTCATGGGGTTGGCTTTATCACTAAGAAGCTTCCATGAGAAGGTGGCAAACAACTTCCCTTCTATGGAGATTCGAAGCCCAACTGGACTAACTCAAGATGGAATCAGTTCATGAATAGGTTAGGAAGAACCTTCGTAAGTTTGTTTGTTAAAAACTTTACCCAACTGAGTTGGCGCGAGTGCGACTCTGAGACAGAGTGCCAACTGGCGCACCCTCTTTGGAGGAATTCCCCCATTGGCGCAAGTGATACACTGTGGAACCGCGCCAATGGAAAAAGGGCTATTTTTATGGGTATTTTGCAGAAGGTGTCTTCAGGGCATATGAAGTACATACTCAAGGGGATATAATGCAAGTGTTTTCAGGTTATGTCACTTCTCACAGGTCCCGGAATAAGTCCTCCAATGTGCGGGAGAAGGGGTAACAGGGGTGGTGACAAATTACTGTGTAACATGGACCGTGTTCGGACTGGTCAAGAAACACGTAGCGAGCTTACGGTTAATGCTGGATACTTTCCGCCAACACCAGATTGTGCTAAACCTAAAGAAGTGTACTTTCCTTGTCCCATTCGGGAACCTGGAGGGCCATGTGGTCTGTAAGCAAGGCCTGATGGTGGATGCGGCAAAGATCGTTGTCATACTTAATCTGCAAGCACCACGAAGTGTCAAACAACTATGCGCCACACTGGGACACACGGCTACTATCGTAAGTTCATCAAAAGCTACGCCCAGATCATGGCTCTGATGGAACAGTTGCTAAAGAAGGATGCTACTTATTGCTGGAATGAGGAATGCAACAAAAGTTCGGAGACGCTTAAGGAAAATATGGCATCCGCCCCTATATTGGTCTTTACAAAATGGGACATTGAATTTCATGTGCATGTCGTCGCATCATGTATCGCATTGGGGGCGGTACTTACTCAACCAAGAGCAGAAGGAATTGACCATCTGATTACGTTCGCAAGTCACCAGTTGTCAAAAGCTGAGAACAATTACTCCGCTACCGAGCGGGAGGGATTAGCGATGGTATACGTGCTTCAAAAATTCGGCCACTATCTGCTCGGGGGCCACTTTAAGATGTATACCGATCACTCAGCGTTAAAATAACTAGTGAATAAGCCTGTGTTGGGGGGGGCACATTTGTAGATGGTTGTTGTTATTCCAGGAATATGACTTTGAGGTCGTTGTGAAGCCGGAATGTCTAAACGTAGGCCCAGATCACCTGTCTCGAATTGAGACTGGCAAAGAGCCCACAAATTTAGAGGACGGACTCTCGGATGCACAACTATATGCAGTGCGCGTAGTGGATAGCCATTTTGAGGATATAATCCATTTCTTAACTACATGAACTGCGCCGCAGCGATATTTGGTTCAACAGAAGAAGGAATTGATGATACACGCAACAGACTTCACCGTGATTGCAAGACACCTCTACAAAATGGGCAACGATGAAATATTACGTAGGTATGTCCCGGAGTTTGAGCGAGGATAGATCTTGGCCGAAGCACATGGGGGGGTTGCTGGCGGACATTATGTGGGTCGCGCCACAGCCCAGAAGATCCTTTGCGTAAGATTATGGTGGCCCACTATGCATCAAGATTCAAAAGCATACTGCCGAGCCTGCGATGTATGTCAGTGGATGGGGAAACCATCACGGAGAGATGAAATGCCCCTCCAGCCACAGATGACGCTACAACCATTCGAGAAGTGGGAAATCGACTTCATAGGACCTATTGAGCCACGAGGGAAGACGGGTGCATGCTATATCATCATCGTGACAGAATATTTGACCCGATGGGCAGAGGCACAACCGGTTAAGGACTGCACGGCTGCGACAACTATGAAGTTTTTGTTCGAGAACGTACTGACAAGGTTTAGATGTCCCAAAATTCTCATGAGCGATCGGGGAATGCATTTTCTGAATGAAATGATCAGCACACTCATTGAGGAATTCCTGATATATCACCAACAGAGTACACCATACCACCCGCAAGCGAATGGGACCGTTGAGGCATTCAACAAAATCTTGGAGACTGCGTTGACCTAGGTCTATAATGCACAGCAAAATGACTGGGACTTGCGCATCCCTGCTGTACTATGGGCATACCAAACCACGTGCAAGAAGCTGACGGGCCAGACTCCTTTCCGGTTAGTCTATGGCAAGGAGGCCATTATGCCTATGGAATATATTGTGCCTAGTTTGCGGATCGTGGCAATAACAGGAATGGTCGATCGCATGGCTTTGGAGGAACAGCTCGCGCAGCTAGAAGAGCTAGAGGAGGAACGGTTTTTGGTTGGATTCGATCAGCAAGTATAGAAATAGCACGAGAAAGCATGGCATGATCACCATATCAAGGTGCACACCTTCAAGGAGAATGATCTAGGATTGCTCTACGACAGTAAGTTCGAGAAATTCCCCGGCAAACTCCGAATTCATTGGTTGGGACCCTATGTCGTCAAAGAAGTTACCGATGGGGGCACGGTTCAGCTTGCCAAACTCAATGGAGACCCCTTCCCGGGCTGAGTGAATGGCAGTCGCCTGAAGCTCTACACAGACAGGGCGGGCGCTTGACTAACTGTTCGAGGGACAATCTCACCGCTCCAGCCAGTTGAAAGAGAGTGCGAGATGGTAAAGCAGTATGGGGGAAAGAGGTGCAAGTGCCAGAATACAGGTCCATTTGGCCCATCACCAAGATCGAAGTTGCGCGGTAAAAAGTGAGTTGATGCGTTGCTAAGAGGCGAGATGACTGTTCCTGTCACTATTCATGACAAGATGTCTACATTATGGCAAAAGGGAGCGGGCGACGGGAAATTAAGAGAAGGAGTACGAGCCAGATATGGAACAAGATGCCACAGATTTCACACGAGGATGCTAGAATAGGCGGGAACTAGTGAATTTGAAATTTGAATCGATTATAAATCACCGAGGGGCATCCACCGGGAAACCTAAACTTTTGGAAAAAATATGCTGGTTATCAATATGGAGCTTTTCATTATCTCTGCACAAGGAGTAAGCTCGAGGGTGGTGATATGGCTGATGGAAAAGCAAGACTCTCTAAGGAACATGGCTTTGACAACTGCGGGTGTCCTGCAGAGTGCAACGCCAACAGTAGGGGATGTATCGGAAAAGGGGAGACATGAAGCATAATTGGTTCGGATGTTGTCACCCTGCCCTGGGGTAGGCTGGCGAACTACAACAAAACAGAGAAAGGATGGAAAGACGAAGACCACTGGTAGCAATGTAGTTAATACGTCGTCTCTGAGGTACCTTGAGGATTGGGATTTCGCGAACAACAACAAAGGTCTTGCAAAATTGCAACACAATCTGCAGCAGATAGTGCGAAGAGCAGATACTAAGGTTGGAAGTGGCTATGGTGGTACAAGGCGGTCCCGTATGCGGCTCCCTTGCTTGAGTTAAAATCCTATGAGGGGGTGTTATGTGTTAACCGAGTAGAGCAGAATGAGCATTATCGGTCAAAACAACGAAGCAGGTGCCGGACGAAGCATTATAGGAGACAGCGAAGAGGCAGCAGAATGATGAGCGTCACTTAGAGGGAGGTGAACTGCGAAGCCAAGGAAATGCGTCTCGCCGCACCAACGAGTGACTCGGGACAAGTCACGATGATTGTGTTGGGGGATTGTTGGGTAGCGGAGGTCCCGCGTAACAGTTTTGGGTCTAATAGCCTAGAAGTTAGGATAAAAATAGTGTAAATCTCCGAAATATGTGGAGCACGAAATGTAAAAAGTCAAGTCAAAGGGTTGTCCGCCCAAGAAATAATATAGAATAATGGAAGTAGGTCGGTCCACGAACTATAGGAAGGTATAAATAAAGTGCGGCTCTCTGGGAAGAAGGCAGTTCTTTGGGGTGTGATCTTGGATCTAAACTGTAATGGGTTTTTGAGGAGAAAAGTTTGAAAGTATATGTAAGTCCGAGTCGAGGGTTTGGGTAGTGGTAGAGGCTCTGCAGCTAGGTGCGCAGAGGCCTAGAAGAGTCTGTAGCTATGTGCGCGGACCCCTGCAGCTGAGTGTGCAGGGCAGATCTGGATATATTGGTGATAAAGTGGAAATAAAGATAAGTTTCTTCTGTAGATCTTACGTTACATTTGAATTATCGCGGATCTAACTTTTTGTATGGTTAATATAACTGGTTGATCTATGCACATATGCTTATGTTATGAATGTATGTGAATCTGAGTTTATTCTAAGTGCGCGAACTGGTTAAATATGTTAAATGTTTGCTTAGATACCCTATTAAATAGATTTGATTTATACAAGTAATTAATATTATGAATTAACCCGGATCCGGATCTACGTGGAAGTAGAGCAGCGTGAGGCTGCAGAACGACGCGCAAACCCTCCAGGCCACATCTAGATATCTCAAGGGTGCGGAAAACTGGTTCAAGCACCCTCCCCTACTACCTCGGGTGAGACCTCAGTCCGCGCTCTGCGGGCTGTTGTCGAAAGGGCCGGTAGTTGCGGGATTTGCTTGGCTAAGTAATTCTTCCAAACTTGGGTGAAGCCCATATAAGCCAACAATTCATATTCATCATAAAGCAATTACACAGAGGATGTCAACAATAAAACAAAATGCTAGTAAGATCACAAAGAGATAACCAAACAAAAACACAAGATTTTTACCCTGTAAAAACCCACCAACCTTTTCCTTAGAGAAATTATTCAAGTCAACAAAGATACATCTAAGTCAAACATAAAGTCAAACTGACAACCCTAGTCAAACTACCCACAAGACAAGTCAATTTGTTGCTCGACAAATTCAATATAGTTTGCTCTTGTAAGACTAAACTTTGACCTTCTTCTTCTTCGAAGAAAAACTTGATTCCGCTCCTCAGATAAACCCAAAAAATCTGCCACAAATTCATCCTTTATCTCCCATAGATACATCTTCTTTACTTGCTTCAGGTTTGAATGAATATAGAGTAAATAAAAAATATATTACAATGGACTTCAAGTTTTAAATACAAGAAGTAAAAATTAGAGTTTTATTACTTAAGTTCCAATTCAAAATTTTTCATACATTATAAAAAATAAAACTAAAAAAGATTATAAAAAAAGCAATTGAAAATTAAATTGTTTTTTGAAACGAGTAAAATAAAAAAATAAAATACACACCTCTCCTTCATTCATGTATACAAATCCATGACTAAGCTTTTTTTAATGAAACATGAAATGAAATTATCTACTCAATTATGAACTACAAACACTAAAATGCATTCATTGGGATGTGAGCTTATGATGCTTATAGTTATCCTTTGACATTCTAGAATGCATTGCTTGGGGTGTAGGGTTATGATGTTTATATTTATCAAGACAAAATCATCTCCAACATTATTGGCAAAAATGGAGGCTGAAGTCCTCAAAGATGAAGCAGGAGATGTGATTCACAATACAGATGGCACAACAACAAGCAACATGATTGGAGCTCTAACGTCCATGATATTAGAGCACTGGTGTGGTTGTGAAACAGAGATTGGAGACAAACATGAGGTTATTCTAATGAATCTCAAGTGCCACAAAATGTCACAATTTGAAGACTTCCATAGGGATTGGATGCAAAGAATCTATGAAGTAAAAGATTCAAAAAATCTATAATGGAAACAGATATATCTTGCTGCTCTTCCATTTAGATTTGTTGACTACATCAGATTGTAAGAAATCTTCGAGTTGCCTTTTGAGTCATATACTTGGGGAGAGATTTACTCTCACATAACCAAGACATTAGTCAGTTTGTGTACAAGTTCCAAAGTGAATAGATCATTGGAAAAACTTTCAAAGCTTCTGGACAGAAAGTCCATTTGCAGCAAATATGGACTTACAATTGATGATCCTTTGGTCCGAAAAAGAAAAGCTACGAAAAGAGCCAAAAAGGAATATAAGCAAACTGCTAGATTCCACAAGCATAAAAGAAAACCCTCCCACAGGCCTAGAGTTTCCTCTACAGCAAGGAAAGGTATTACAGGTACATCCCCAGTACACATTATTATAAACCCTCTAATATTCATCTACATACATCTAAGCAAGAGAAATGGAACAAACTTACTTGCTAGTTATGTGGAAAAACTGGACATACTTCAACCAAATGTCCAAAAGGAGAAGAATCAAAGAAGAACAGAGGCAAAAAGTCACAAGCCCTATTCCAAAGGGGTAAAAATGTCAAGACAGAAGGACAAATTCAATGTATGAAATGTGGTTCCCGCACTCATAAATCAGAGCGCTGCCCTAATGTGGTTATTAAAGACCAAATTTAGCAACAACAGATTGAAGAGTCATCTCTTGACTCCTATAGCTCTTCTTATTCTTCTGAAGTAGAATTACAGGCACATATGCAGCCTTGTTCATGTTCAGAATCAGAAAATTGTGATTGTCATACTGACTCTGAAAATTATGCTTGTCATATGTATACTGATTCTGACTCAGAATTCTATAGTGACTCCAGTATTGAAGAACACTATTCTCCACCACAAAAAAAGAAAGTGTTAATGGCTACTACAGAAGAAGAAGAGATCAAAATTCTCTCTCAAATCCGTGCAATGGAAGAAGGAGAGATGAAGAATAGGCTTACAGAAGCATTCATGGATCAGCTCCGTTCCAACTCTTCCAAAAATTCAGCTAAGAAGCCATTATTTGTTGATGCATCGTTTAAAAGAAGCACCATGGCTTTTCAAAGACACCAAGAGCCAACTGCTAGCAAGGTTAGCTCGCTCACCTTGCGAGAGGTAAGTAGAGAAATACATAACATCAAAATAGAGATCTCTACTTTAAAACCTCAGGTAGTTGAAATACAAAAGGGGAAGCAAGTTATAGAAAAAACTTCTCACCCATGGGATACAGAGGAATATTCCAAGAATTCTAATGTTGAAATAATTGAAGGAAGAAAAGATCCTGTTTTTGGATTTCAAGAGATGAGAATTCTTGCCATTACTTATCAGCAACATCATGTTAAAGTAAATATCTGTATACAAGGAGAAATGTTTGCATTAACAACACTCCTTGACTCTAGTGCTGATGTAAACATATTGAACAAAAGAGTCATCCCAGCAAAGTATTGGATTTATGCAAAAAGAAAGGTTGTTGGTCTTGGTAATAAGACGCTTAACTATGAGGTTCCAAAAGCATCTATTTGCTTTAATAGTCACTGCATAAATTTGGCATTTGCAGTTGCAGAAATTCCATGATTGCATTATGGGAAACATTTTCCTAGCAGCAGTTGAGCCTCATGGATCAACTAGACTCAGTGGAAACAAACCTGGTTATTTCATCTCTATCCCTACATCAAAAGGAACAACAAGAAGGTTTGAGATGCCTTATATCTCAAATCCCAGAATTTCTACTATGATGCAGAGTGTCCAAGAATTGGACAAACCTGAAGCAAAATTGACAGATCTAAAAGATCTGAAATCTACGTTAAAGGTAGAAGAACTATCAAAGGTTCCTTAGGTGAAAAGGAAAATTGAGGATGTAAAGAAACAAATAGAAGAACAATGTTGCTCAGAAGAGCCGAATGCCTTCTAGCACAGAAAACAACACACGGTTCAATTACCCTACAAAGAAGGATATACAGGCAAGCCCTGTAAAATTCGAGCTATTCCTATGAATAAGGAATACAAAGATCTGTGTGAGAAAGAAATAAAACAATTACTAGATCGAAAGCTCATCAGAGAATGTGACGGTCCAGGGAACTGTTATGGATTCTAGTCAACAAAAGAGCAGAGCAAATTAGAGAAATTCCAAGATTGGCGATAAATTTTAAGCCTCTAAATTCTGTCCTTGCAGATGATACATATCTAATCCCCCACAAAGGAGATTTAGTGGGAAGGATAGTAGGAGCTAAAATATTCTCCAAATTTGATCTGAAAGCTGGATTCTGGCACGTTGCTATCTCCGAAGAAGATAAATTCAAACGTGCTTTCAGTATTCCTGCAGGCCATTACGAATGGAATGTCATGCCTTTTGAGTTGAAGAATGCTCCCTCAAAATTTCAAAAGGTAACGGACAAAATCTTTAAGCCTTATTTTGATTGGCTTATAGTTTATATTGATGACATTATGATATTCTCTAAGAATGTCCAAGACCATTTCAAGCACATTCATACATTTGTACAACTAGTAAAAAGAAATGGTTTAGTATTGAGCAGGAAGAAAATAGAAGTTTTTCAAACTTATATCAGATTTCTTGGCCATAATATTTTCAATGGCCAAATCACTCTGCAAAAACATGCACTTGAGTTTGCTGATATGTTCCCAAATGTCATTATCGACAAAACCTAGCGTCAAAGATTCTTGGGTTGTTTAAATTATGTCAGTAACTTCTACCAGGACTATGTAAAGGACAAAAGTTTACTCAACCAATGCCTCAAAAAGGATCCACCCCAGTGGACAGAAGCACATACCAAAGTTGTCCAGAACATCAAGACTAAGGTAAAAACTTTGCCAATTTTATATGTATCTGATTATAGTTCATTTAAAATTGTAGAGACAGATGCCAGCAACATAGGATGGGGAGGTATCCTCAAACAGAGGAAGGATGGCATAGAACAAATTGTCGAGTTTGCATCAAGCACCTAGAATCCTACTGAACAAAAATATTCCACAATTGAGAAAGAGGTAAAAGTTGTGTGGAATTATATCAGTAAATTTGATATCCATTTGGTAAACAAGAAGTTTCTTCTCATAATAGATGCCTCGACTTTAAGCAAAGTCTTACGTAAAGACATCAAGAAACTAGGGGAAGCTAAATTTGCTAGATGGCAAGCTCTCTTTGCCAATTTTGACTTTGAAGTCGAGCATATCAAAGGCACCAAAAATTGTTTACCAGACTTTCTTAGCAGAGAATTCATCCAGCATCAAGAACATCTAATTGTTATTGTTACAGAATGGGACCAGAGTAAAAAACAAGAGGTTCTGCGAACAATACTAGATAACCAGGACTGGGAAGCATACAGAGATAATTGGAAACCAACCTGGCAATTAAGAAATACCAAAGTACTAGATGCCAACCTACAAGCCCATACAAATATTTTGCATTTTGTACCAGAAAGGAGGGTGTACCCAAAAGGAAGCAGATGGATACATAATATGGTTTACACAAAAGCCAACATTGATGCACTATATGCAGAAGATGCCCTCAAAAGAGATTTTCATGATATCACATGTATCTGGTCACATGGAGGAATCCGTCGAGGGATTTATGAAAAATATTTCTGTATAAATCGTACTAGAAATCTTGCATGGCCCATGTCTACACAAACTGCAGCATTATGGCCAGGTGGAGATCCAAAAATAATATTCCCTGATACAGTATACGATTTTGTAGCTTATAAGCAGTTATGGTGGGATCTACTCAACATAGATGATAAAGAAGAAACACATTATACTAAATTAAAATTTAGTACAATTGGGATAATGCAATGAAACCAACAATGTGACTGGTTACAAAAATGGTGGGCTGACTACGGGGTCAATCGAACGGTAATGGATCCATCATATCATAAAGCATACCGCAGACTTCATTGTGACATATGCTTTGAATACAATATTGGAGATTGCTTTCATCTGCCATATAAAACTGTCAACAAAATGATGGCAGGAGAATGGTCACCTTTCCATGATGAAAATAAGACCTTAAAAGAATACATGGGCCGACATTATGAATGGCTTGTATTAACCAAAGTAAAACATCAAATCATTTTAGGGGAACCCATGATTGTTCGGCAAATTTTTACAAAAGCATGGGATGAGCTACTATATAAAAAGCATAGATTCCCTGAAATTACTATATTTTGATGGTTTTCGTGGGCTTAACCAATAAAAGCATCCAACAGTGTAATCATGATGTCCAGTCACAAGGATAAAAATTGTGGCCAGCGTTTCTCGTGGGCTTTGTTGTACAAAAGCATCCACCATGTAAATTATGCAGCCAACATATTTTCCGTAAGGTTTACTTTTCCCGACTTGGAATCTTTGTGTGGATGTCATGTCGGTGTTACTCAAAAGCAATGATTCCATCCCTTTGTCAGATGCCCTACAATAATGTTTGTCCCCTCTCTTTTGTTATAAAAAGAGGGTAAGGCTCATTGAAGAGGCATTCAGAGTTTGTGTGTGACAGAGTCTTAGAGTCTTAGAGATCTGAGAAGCCTGCGTATTAGTGTGCGGCACTGGTAAGAACCTAAAGTGGCCAAATCTATTAAAGTTTGAGTGTATGAGTCTGTATATTCTTAGACAGAGCCTATGTGTTGCCAGGAAGCCTTCGGTAATGCTAGCTCCTCAGTGAGAAGCAAAAGTCTGATAAATGCAACAATAGTCTATCTCTGAAAAGAATACTCTTTGTAATCTCTTTGTAAGCTGAATCCATTTCTGATAAATAATATGAGAAGAAATTTCCGCATTTGAATACTTGTGTGTTGCTATAAAATGTATGTTGTGTAGTAAGTTATCTCATTATCTTCACTCGAAGTTCACTGGAAGTTCATTAGGGGTTCGCCAAAGGTTTGAAAGGACGCCAGACCGTTGAAAGGCGAGGAAGCCGTGTGTAAGGTCGCAGAGTTGAAAAAACCAAGTAGGTTTGCACTAAGTTCACCACAGGTTCACCAGAGGTGGATAAGTGAAGACAAGCGAAGGGACATAGCAAGGCCAAGAGTCAAGCAAGCTTGTGACAGAAGCCCCTGCTGCAAAATTGATATTAGAGCCAGTGACGTCTGGTTCAAGAGGTTGGTATTCAAAATACACTGCGCATTTTAAAAGAAAAATTTATTCATTTCAGAAGTCAGTTTCTTTCCGTGAATTAGAAGAGATAGAGTCTTCAGCTATAGAGAATCCACTCAAAGATATGTTTGCATCAAGTTCTAATCATGTTTTAAATCAAGCCGAATTAGAATATGAAGAATCAGAACCTTCTACCCGATGGCAACTCCCTAGTATCTCTGCTTCTGAAGTTTATGGTGATCTGTCTATTTTCCATTTAAGAGCTGCTACTAGGATTAGCATCAAAGAATCTATTATCCAGATCCAAGAAAATTCTGATAGTGTTCAGTCCATTTCTCTTCTTAATCCAAAGCAATTACAGGCTGAAGCCAAGAGGTTGAATACTAAGTATTTACATTTGGGATGTATAAGAATTGGAATGCATCCTCTAACCCATCAAGGCCTAGATTTGTTCTAGCCATAGTCAGAGACCTTACTCACAATAATTATACCGATTCATTAATAGGAGGAATTGTCGCCCCTTTGTCAAATGGTCCAGTCTATTTTGACTGTTACCCAAATTTCTCTGTATATGTGTTTGATGAGACCATAGATCAAATCTTACAGTTGCAGATCCAAAATACAGGGTTTGATATGCATAAGAAAAGACATAATATTGTTATCCAGACCAGAGGATGTTTCCAACATACAAATACTTTATATCATGCAGTCTTCCATAAGCCCAGTTGCGATTCAAAAGCAAGTGTTGTTGTTCTAACAGATTCTAAGAATCAGAAGATAGAACATCGGACCATCCGTTGGGAAGATCTCACATTCCCTGAACACTGGGTAGTCTCAAATCCCAAACCTCTTGCCCTAAAAAAGATAACCATTGCAGACATCCAAGAAACCAATCCTTTGCTATATTGTCTTTTCCAAGAAGATCCACAATTGACTACAGAAGGATTGAACAAGCCTGCAAAAGTTCCCGTTTTTATCGTGATCCATCCACTGTTGGTACCGCTTGCTCAAGTTCATTTTCTTGTAGACATATTTCTTTATTTGAATTTGTCCAACTTGTAAATTTCAATTCTCTAGAAGTCAAATGTCCTGAATGCCAGTCTACTGTAAATTTGTGTACCCTTGCTGAATCTGTCATTCATGAGAATCATCATCCAAGGACTGGAGAGGCTCCTCCTTCTACCTCAGTTAATCTATGTCCAAATCCAAAGTGTTCAGACATTCCTTTTCTACATGAACCTGAGTCTGACCATATTTTGATGATGCATGAAATTATCACCTTAGAAGGTGAAGATCCCTGAGTAACAGAAATGTTCAGCACAATGAGGCCAGCCAAGCCAAAATATGGGATAGGTTATTTAGAACAAGCAAAAGGTCTAATGCCTCCATCCAGATTTGGCTCCATTCCAGAAGACTGCAAAAAGCCTGCAGTAATGGAAATGCACAAGTTCTTTACCTTAATGAATGGCTGCATAAAATCAGAAATAAGTTCCAAATGGATGAAAGCCATGTTGAATTGAAATGTATTCACTCATCCAGAAGCAGAATAGTTTGGTCTCGGTCATACTATTCAGGAAAAAATTAAGTTATCTCAGGATTGTAAACATTATATGGAAGTAACAAACTCCTGGATTTCTTTTTATGAATGGAAAATAGATGTTTCCCCTAAAGTTGTAATGACTGGAACATCTTCTTCATCATCCACCAAATATGCCTGGATTGTTTTAGATGGTAGCAAAGTGGAGACACCATCTACTTTTCCCCCATATAGAGGAATTATCATAGGAGAAAATTAGAATGTAGAAAATCCATTCCTCTAGTTCAAAAAGATGATAATGCCTTGGGAATAGATGGTAGAATCCAGAAAGTCACGGAACAGATCAATTGGACTAATACGGCAATAAAAGGTCTAGAAATAAACACAACAAACACTGTTGAAATGAAAGAACAGTTTGATACTATTCAAGTTTCTCTGAATGAGGTAAACATGAGCCTTAATGAAGTTCAATACTCCTTATCAGTTGTCCGATCATATGCCAAAGAATCTTTGAATAAAATAGAAGAAGTAGAAGAAAAGATAGTAGACCATATGGGTACTACTAAAAGTTTAATCACTAGTTTAATTGAAAAAGTTGAAAAAATAAATTTGTCTAAAGTTGATAAACGAGTTCCTACTTCATTCCTTTATAAAAGAAATATAAAGATTCAAGACCCTGTGAAACGAGTTGACAAATTTCTGGCATTATTTCCAAAAAAAGTAGCCACATCCTCAGAGGTTACAGAGAAAATCACAATTGCTTCCTTATTCAAGGAAGAAGAAGAAGAACAAAACGAATATAAATCCCAGATTCTCCCTATTTATCAACCACGTAAGTTTAGTAAATATCCTACCCCAATATAGAAGGAAAAGGCAAGCTTCTAGAATCTCATATTTTCTTTCCCTAGTCACATCATGAATGGAATATTGATAATCTAAATATTGGTCAAATTAGACAATCGCTTGATATGATGTTCACTGAATATAAACTCATGTGAATATAAAAGTGAAGCATGCAAAACCATTATTCAGTGTTTTACAGGGACACTATTTGACATTTGAGTTGCCGCTTCTATTTTTTAATAAATGCAAAGAGTGAATCGCAGCTTCTATTTTTTAATAAATGCAAAGAGAGTTTATGTCTCGGCCGAGAAGTATATTTCATACGAAGTTGATATTGTTTTTAACATGAACCTTTTCTCCTTGGAATTAAATGTTTCGAATATTCTCCGGACAGGCTAAATAAAATTTAAAAACCTTCTAAATTTCTAATTTCCTTTCATACGGTGATTGGACAAGCAGTTGTACTTCGCTTCCCATTCCCGCCCCTCGCTCAGTCTGCGCTTTTGTTTCACCAGCCCATTGCGCGATCGTTCTGTGAGTCTGTATCTGAATTGTTAGCAATGGCTACTGCTGCTAAGGGAGGGCCGAATGGTGAAGGCATCACGGTAGACGACTCCGAATACATTGAAGCATTACAGCAATTTCTAGTTCATCACTACCTCGAAGAATTAGAAGCCGTTCTTCTTGCAGAGGATGATTTACTTCATTATCCCTTGCAAATCAAGTAAGCTTAACCTTGGCACCTTCATTTAATTGAACTTCAGGGCATAATTTAAAGTTTACTGAAAATCGTTTTATTTTTTTGTTCAAATGATTCAGCTTTGCAGAGCTTCTGGAAGCAAGCCCTCCTCTAGCGAAACTCCTTTACACACAACCTGCCAAGTTTTTGCCTCTTTTTGACGACGCAGCTTTCCTAGCTCAGGTTATATTGCCACGCATTTATAATCTTGCTTGCATTTTTATTCAGTCTGCGGATTCGTAATTTTGCAATTTTGTTCAATCTCTATATTCATACCGGACCGTTTTAATAATGCTCAATTCTTGGTTCAACCCGATGGAATGTTACAGGGGGTGGTGCTCGAAGCACACAAACACAGCGGGAACATGGCGATCAAGGAGAATGTTCATGTACGTCTCAATGTCAGTGGGTCTGCTATGGAATGTCCAGGTGACAGATTCAAATATTTCGGGTTTTTTTTTGGGTTCGTTTTAACAAAATCAAAGCCGTTTCCTTATATACACACACCACGTACATACTTATTTACCTGGTCTGAGAGGCAACCATTTTATCAAATCATCTGGGACAGGCATTGTCATCATTCCACTAGTCAGCATTCCATTCGGATGGGGCAAAACACAATGAGAATGGAACCCTTATGGAGGGCTTAATATTTTATCGGATCTAGTCATTTTATGATATTATAAGAAAATATTGCCGAATGATTTTCTTTATACAAAGTTTCGTAATGTACCATTTGTGAAATTGCAAAATTTATCGAATCCAGGGAAATTTTTTGGCACTGGTTCTTGCCACATTTTGGGCGGTTAAGCAATGAAGGCTATATTATATATATGTATCTTAATTTTTACCTTGCCTTTGTAGAAAAATCTGCCAATAATGGATTTAAAGATAACTCATAAGTTTGGATGAATCATTTGTTGGAGCAATATCTTACATCTTTCCGTGAATTTACCAGAAACTCATCCATCTATTGGACGCGTGAGAGTCAAGCACACTGGCAAATTAATTACACTTAAAGGGACCGTAATTCGTTCTGGTGGTATAAAAATGCTTGAAGGAGAACGAGAATATCAATGCACCAAATGCAAGCACAGGTATCAATTTTCCGTACAAACTGCTGTCTTCTGACAACATCTAGATGCCAGATAAGTAAGAAATGAATACCATGCCGATGTTGGACTTTTGGAATGGTATTGTGTTTTGGATGGAGTTTGAAATGTAGGAAGTTCAACTCTCAGAGGTAACAGTTCGTTGCTTGTTGAAAGATACATCCGTGCATGGAGTTAGTGTCTACATTATCTGTACAAGTGATATGATTCTAGACATGAACTGAACCTCTTTTTCATCGCTTCCACATTACTTCCTGTTAGCCACTAAAGCTACGTTGCTTCATTCTGGTTGCCAAATGGATAATTTTCATAATTTTCATTCTTTTTCATCATTTGGATCATTTTATGAATGTATCTGCTCCCAACACCCTTCATTGGTTTAATCTTTCACTCATATTCCTTTGCCCTTTGCTGAAGGAGTTTAAAATATATGCCTGTGTCATAGATACGTTAGGCTGTATAGGAGCAAACTACAGCAGCGTTGTAGTTTCAATTTATGAAAACAGGCTTCTAAAGTTCTAAGTTGCTGAAATAGGCTTAATCCTGTGGTTAATAAAAATACCGTTGGAAAGTGAGATATTATTACATCTTATCAAAACTGGCTTATGTCTGTGGTCTTGCATCGGGCTTGTATTCGCATCCTTTCAGGTTTAAAGCTTTTCCAGAATTGGAGGCAGGAAATATTGTAAGGCAACCGACATCATGCCCTTCACAGGTTTGCCAACTTTATGCTTTTTATTGTTTTCAACATGTCTTGCTTAGTCATCACCATATTTTGTAACTCTCTCTACAATTTGTGTTGTGTTGGGCTACCAAGCGGAAAATGATTGCTCTGATATTGTAAAATGGTATTTGACTTGTGCATTCTAGTTTCATCTCTGAATTTCTGTTGCTCTTCTGCTAAGATTTTATCCTTCTTCTATTTGGGTCAATGCTCAGAATTGAATGAAATGAATGTGAAAGCTGAAGGCGTAACATAGTGAAAGGTCAATGAGTTGTTCAGGTCAATTTTTTTGTTTAACAGAAACAATTTCTATTATATATGATTAATCTAGAATGGATCATTATATTATTTGTCATCCACCTTGATGCTTTTAGAGTGGAAAAAGTGGAGGAATCAACTCATAGGACTATTTTCACCGGTGGGTCCCAATTTGGCAAATTGGGTCTGCAATTTGCGGCATCAAATGATGTTTTTTGGAGGTAAAACTTTGCCGCCTAACTGTCACACCGCCTAGCATTATTCTACACAAATACCTTTCTAACAACACAAGAATTGCCTCAATCGGAGTCCATATGCAAAAGTTATGCCACTCCAAAGTTTACTTTCCTGTATTGACCACCATGATTCAAGAGGATGTGAGGTCAGCCCCCATTATTAATGGAAAAGGGGCTAGCCACATGATCATGATGAAGAAGACTCTAGAAGAGTCAATATTGTAACTCTAGTTAAGAGTTGGAATCAAACTTAACCACTAGTAGTCTATTGAACTGTGTAATAAGTGGACCACAAGGAGGAAAAGGGGTTCCATTTTATTTGAGTGCATTTTGTTACGTAGATAAGTAGAGTAGTCGAGAGTGGATTGAGAGAGAGAGAGCAAACAAAGAGAGTTAGTGCATTGTAACAGCGCATGGGCCAGAGGCTTCACTCTTTTGTACTCGTATCCATTTCCATCCCCAAACTTGAGCTTGCCAACAAAATTAGGCATTGCCCACTACCCTAAATTTGTAAACGCCATGGAGGCCACAATAGGCAAAGGACAGAGAAGATCCGAACGAGCTTTAACGACCCCCATGGTTTCGACTGGTGAAATGGAGCCGAACCTTAAGCTGCAATTTCCCTCCGGCCTAAGTTTGCAAACACTGTGAGCCCTTGCCCAACACCCTAAATTTTCCAACACAAGCTCGTAGCAAGCAAAGGATAGAGAAGACCCCAACAAGCTTTGACGACCCCCAGACCGAGCTTCAAAGTCGAGGAATGGAGCCACGAAAGACTAACTAGGGAATTGCCTTGAGCTTGAGTTTGGTCTAATATAGCCTGTGAATTGTGAAGAAGCAGAGAAGTTAGAACGCTCTGAGAAGGCCGAATCATAATGGTGAAATTGGGAGGCTAATTGAGATTCCAAGGCCACCGTGCGAACATGGGAGGCCAAAGGTGGCCAAACGCTAAGCAAACTGTGAGATTGACCCTCGATTGTTGAGAATGCTAAAATAGGCCAAGAAATGGACCAATTAGAGAACTGGAAGAAAGCATTCACAGGCATGACATCCCTGCATAGATGAGACAAAGGCATAATGCATTGCTACCTTTGACGAATGCCTTACAGGACGACGTTCTAAAAACATAAACAAACTTGAGGAAGGATGCGGGCTATCCATGTTTGCCACTTTCGTTTAGAGCTGACATAAGCCTCTCTTAGTAATTATGCAATGCAATGGTGAGCCGAGCAAGATCTTGTGTACGACGACCAAGGCCGAATTAATGTAGACATCTCAGGGTTATTTAATGGATTGTGCCTAAAGTTTGAATGACTAGCCAGGTGGCCTGCTCTGCCACCTAGCCTTAAGCACTCGGTGACAGACGTCGAACTTAGGCACACAGCTTGGGGGATTCTTTATTTTTTGTATTACATGCATAAAAACAGTAACTTAATAAATCCAAAAATCTAAGGAAAATAACCCTAACAATATAGTTTTCAGATTTTTAGTATAAATTTATTAGATATGTTGTGATGGACTATCTAGTGGAATATCCATGGCATTTATGGATCATAGTGGTATCATAGCAGATTTCGTTAGGTCTATTGTGTGGAGTTGTAGGGGATCCAGATCTGTTAAGCTAAAAGTCATAAAACCCTAGCCATGGCTGATGAATTTGTTAATAACCCTTAAGATCCCGTAGAGGAGAGGTTTGCGTGGCTAGAAGCACAAGTGGCAAGAGTTTCCAGTGGGGAAAGGGTTAGTCAAGGGCCTTTGAGGAGTTAAAGAAGAAGATCAGTCAAGAAATAGTTTTGGCATTACCAAACTTGTAGCAACCCGTCAAAAGTGGAGACAAATGCAAGTGGGTATGCTATGGGATTGGTCTTGATTTAGGGAGGAAGGCCTGTATGCCACCATTTTGAAGTATTTCATGGAGCTATGCCCTGGTGCAAGTTGTGAAGAAGTGGAAACATTATTTGATGGGAAACGAGATAGTAATCCGCACAATCTCTAGCAACTACAATACTTGCAGGCCTAGAGTTAGCTATAACAGACCATGTATTACAAGTGGATGGGGTTTCTACAATAGTTTCATTTAGTGATCGAGTACAAGAAGGGCAACACAAACAAGTTGGTTGACACGCTTTCAAGGCCACTGACACCAAAGATCATAGTTGTGAGAATTCTTATGCACATGGAGCCATTCATCCATGATGCCTATAGAGAGGCATATTAAGAGGATGTGGACTTCAAGGAGGTGTTTCAACAATTGTAGAGTCAGAGTCATGTGCATGATGGTGACAACACAATTGACTACAATCTCCAGGATGGGTTACTCTACAGGCTGGATAAGTTATGTGTTCCTAAATGTGAGCAACTGTAGCTAATTAGAGAGGTACACATCTCCAAGGTTGTAGGGCACTTTGATGTAGGGAAGATAATGCAACTTGCAGAGGTATGTGTATTGGTCCAGGATGCAAGAAGAGGTAGCTAGGTTCTTAAAATTATGTGTGCTTTGTTGTCACTTCCAAATGGATATACAAAATAAAAAATGCAGTTGATGGGAGCATTGACAAATACAATGCAGAGGCTTCTCTCAAAAGGAAGGAATCGACTATTACGAAACCTTTGCTCCTACAACTAGATATACAACCATAAGATCATTAATCTCTCTTGCTACCACTATGGGATGGAACATTCACAAGATGGATGTTAAAACAACTTTTCTGAATGGAATGATAGATGAAGAAGTTTACATTGAGTAGCCATAGGGGTTTGAAGTCCATAATAGGGAATCATATGTATGCAGATTAAATAAAGCTCTATATGGCTTGAAGCAAGCCCCTAGATCTTGGTACACAAAAATGGATGCATATCTCCTAAGACTTGGTTTTGTCAAGAGTTTTGCAGATCCAAACCTCTACATCAAAGTGGTCTAGAATGAGCCTGTGATCATACTATTATATGTGGATGATTTACTTGTTACAGGTGTAGAGCATCATATTAGTGAATGCAAGAAGTAGTTGGTAGCTGAATTCGACATGAAGGATCTTGGGCTTATGCACTACTACTTGGGATTGGAGGTATGGCAAAAACCAGGTGAAATCTATCTTGGTCAAGGGAAATATGTGATCAAGATATTGCAGAAGTTTGGCATGATGGACAACAATCCAATGACAATGCCGATGATTACTAATTTGAAGAAGTTAAGAAGTTCAAAATCAAGCCCTATTGATCCTACATGTTACCAACAATTAATTCTCTCTGATGTATCTTGTGAACACTTGACTTGATATATGCTTTGCAGTAAGTGTTCATAGTCAATTTTAGATGGAGCCTAGGCATGATCATTGGATAGCTGTTAAACACATTTTGAGATATCTTCATGGAACAATACATCATTGCCTGAGATATGCTAGTAAGGAAATACATCTAGTAGGCTATACAAATTTTGATTGGGGTGGCAGTGAGACGGATGGAAGAAGCACTACTGGTGGATGCTTTAGTTTGGGATCATCTATGATCTCATGGATGAGCAGGAGACAAGATTCAATTGCATTAAGTAGTGTTGAAGCAGAGTACATTGCAACATGTGAAGCTAGAAGGGAAGTTGTTTGGCTGAGAAAGCTGCTATCTGATTTGTTTGAAGGACCGCTGAACCCTATGATCATATGTTGTGATAACTAGAGCAATATAAGATTGACTGAGGACCTAATATTTCATACTAGAACGAAACATATTAATAATAAGTATCATTACATTCAAAGCTTGGTGCAGGATGGGGTAATGAAGCTACACTACATCTCCATTAACAAACAAGTAGTTGATATTTTGACAAAGTCTCTTTCGAATAAGAAGCTTTAGTACCAGTGTTTTTAAACCCGATCGGCTCAGAACCGACTTGGCCGAGTTGGTCCGAGTCGGCCAAAAAAATTTCAACTCGGTGGTTGAACTGGTTTGGCTAGCCGAGTCATTGCATGACTCGGTTGGCTCGGCCGAGTCCGTATCAACCCTGCTAGGTCAAGGAAAGCGGCTAATGAACCCCCAAAAACGCAATTTTTTTTTTTTTAATGTTTTTTCTAAGTGTGGGAGACTTCAAATGGTTTTATGAATTGGTTTTTTGGTCTTTGGGTTCCATTCCCCTCTCCTAGTATTGATATGCTATTCAAATTTCATGATAATGTTAAACTCTTAAAGTAAAAGTGACATTCTCCTTAATCTTCATTTTCATCCTTTTACTTAAATTTTTCACATTACCATGAAATGACTCAGGATGTTTGAGAGTGGTTCCGGCCTCATTGGATTTCATATGGAGAAAGTAGAATTTTAGATTTCATTCAAAATCCAGCAGACTTATCAGTTTTTCAGGATTTTAGGAATGGGGGATTGCAATGTTTCCATTGAATTTTGTCATGTATTAGGGTATGGAACTTGTATTTAATCAAGAGCACCAATCCCTCTATGTACCTTGATGTTAGTGACATTGGTTGTCGAACTCCTCCGGGATTCGCTCCCAAACCAGGAGCTTCTGAAAATGTCGCTCCCGCTCCCATTTTTGCTCTCACTCCCCGCGTTCGCTCCCGCTCCCATTTTTGCTCTCGTTCCCGCTCCCAAGTAACACTGAGCTAGATGATGTTGGCAACTCTAGCAGTAGCCAGTAGTACTGGTCACAGACTTTTGTTGTAGAGGCCATTTATAGCCTCCTTGGTTTTGTGTTTTTGTTTTGATCTCTATATCATCATTGTGTATGTATTGGACAGTGCACTGCGTGCCATTTTGATATAATGGATATATTCATGAGCCTACTTTGATCATATGTTGTCTTCTATCTATATTCAAATGCTGTGTGTTCGGAAACATGAATGAAAATCTTTAAAATTATGTGTTTTTATAAAAAATAGATAATTAATGTATTTTTTACAACAACTGAGTAATTGAAATCGAGCAGGCCGAGTCGATACCGAGTCAGAGTCGGAGTCGACCCTCGACCGAGTCGGAGTCGGAGTCGGAGTTTTAAAACATTGTTTAGTACTTGAGAAACAAGCTTGGATTTGTTGACATCTCCTCCCTGATTGAGAGAGTGATATGGGACACTATATTCTTCATATGTGTCATGCACTAGGCCAGGACTAATCGTTATATGTCTAGTGTATCACATTAGAGGGAGAATGGAGGATTGATAAGCATCTGGGACTGATACTCCTTAAGGATTAGGAATCCAAGAAAGGAAGTAGTCATGTGGACTGATACTTTTTGAGGATGTGGTAGGGCATCCAAGATAAGAGTAGTCAAAGAGGATCAATATTCTTTGAGGATTGAGAATCCAAGATAAGAATAGTGTTGAAAGGACATTGGTGAACATTCAGATGGGTTATGTGCCTTGAGAGGCTAGTGTCCATATGTATGCCTCCCAACATTGTACTCTAATCTAGTGGAGAGTTAGAGCTTGTCAGTTAAGGCTTTGCTATCCTTGAGATTGACAGTGCTCGTTGTGATGCTTACTAGATGGCTTATCAATCCGACTCTTCTTATGAGAACATTTCAATTTGAGAATTCATGTAGCTTGTTATGAAATTATGAATACCTCCCTAGTTAAGAGGGAGTGTTAGAAAAATGTAACTAGGATCAACCTTCATAATTGTATTTGTACTTGTATCAATGTAAATTTTATGAAAAAACAAAAGAGGGAGAAAAATAAAATTTATTATTATTATTATTATTTTTGTAGATAAGCATGTTCTTCATGCTTCTAGTGTTTCTTGAGTCAATAAGAGATTTTGTCATGAGTCAAAGTCCCTTTCGGGCAATTTGTAATCAAAATAAAATATTATTTTTGAGTCTAGAAGAGTTTATTTGACCCCAAGACCAAGTTGGCGTTGCCAAAGAGAAGTCGGCCTAAAAGAGGCCTAATTTGACCACATGAAAGGCTATAAAAGGAAGAGACTCCGACCTCACAAGTTTGATCTCCAAGCAAGAGAAGCAATTCAATTTGAGAATTCATGTACCTTGTTATGAAATTATGAATACCTCCCTAGTTAAGAGGGAGTGTTAGAAAAATATAACTAGCATCAATCTTCATAATTGTATTTGTACTTGTATCAATGTAAATTTTATGAAAAAACAAAAGAGAGAAAAATAAAATTTATTATTATTATTTTATTTTTGTAGATAAGCATGTTCTTCATGCTTCTAGTGTTTCTTGAATCAATAAGAGATTTTGTCATGAGTCAAAGTCCCTTTCGGGCAATTTGTAATCAAAAGAAAATATTATTTTTGAATCTAGAAGAGTTTATTTGACCCCAAGACCAACTCGATGCTGCCAAAGAGAAGTCGGCCTAAAAGAGGCCTAATTTGACCAAATGAAAGGCTATAAAAGGAAGAGACTTCGGCCTCATTTGGACACACATTCACAAGTTCGATCTCCAAGCAAGAGAAGCAAAAAAGAAGTGCCAAGGTCAAGAATGAAAGAGGAAGGCAAGCAAGAAGAATATTTTTGTTTTTGTTTTGTTTTTTTCATCTTTTGCTCACACGTGCGAAATTCTGGGGCATCCATAAGAGTTGCAGGACTGAAAAGTTGCAGGGCTGAAATATTTGAAGCTGCAGGGCCGAAATTTCAGTGAAGTTGGGCTGAAATTCTGAACTGGGCAAGTTTTGATGCAGTTGATCTTGTGAACTTTGACTTGATTGAGGAAAGGTTTCGTTGGAGGGCTGACTTGGTGCTTGAGGAGGTCTGTATCTTGGTCTTTGGGTCGTGAATGTATCACTTTGATCTGATTCTATAAGAAGAGAAGAATTTTTCTGTGTTTTCCCCTTGGAGGGGTTTTGCCTTGGCTTGGAGTCTATATCTTGTGTTCCTTTTTGTTCTTGTGATCTTCATGTACTTTATGTTTTGGTAATTGCTTGATGAAGAAGATATAATAAAGTAATTGAAGGCCAACAAAATCTCACAAGTAATTGTTAAACACACATGGAATGTGGACATCAGATAAGATAAAACATTGAATTGCATTTACTATTCACATTGATGTACATTTATAATACATTGATATGATTGTTAGATTCATATTCCAACGTCTCTTGGACTCCCTTTGACTGTTCAACTTCCACACCATAACCCTTAGCGGATTAGGTGTCCAACCTTCCCCCCCTTAATCCGAAGGGGTATATACGAGTCCAAGAAGAGAACTCTAATACAAAAGCACAACAATGCATGACAACAATAAGCTGAATGTGCTCTTTGACATGATGACATAAGGTGGGAGAACTCGAGGTCTGAACCGACAGTGGTTTAATGATGACCGCCAACACTGGAACACTTAGTGCAGTTCTTGGAACTCTTCCAAATCTAGCAAGAAGCTGAAGTCTTTTGCTAGAGGAAGTGCTCCTTAATGCTTTCAAGAGTGAGACCTTCAACTTGGAAAAAGGGAGGTCTTCAACTTGCAGTGGTTTAAGGAAGACCACCAACCAAAGGAACGGTTAGTGGATTTTTGAAGGAAGGCCACCAACAAAGAATTTCAATCTGAAATTTCACAATTGATTTTTGAAATTCCCCTAAAAACGCCCTCCCAAAAGAAGATTTTTGATTCATCATAAAACTGAAAACGACCCTTGGCAAATTCGATTTGGCTTTTAGAACAGAAGACAACCACCAAAAATTTCGATCTGCCCCCCCAAAAAAAGAAATTCGATCTTGCTAGAAAGAGCCCTCCACGAATTTGTGCTTCAATAGAGAAAAATGACCCCAAAAATTTCGCTTTGCTTGAAAAGGGAGGACAACTCAAAGAAATTTAATTTGATTAGTTGGAAACCCTATCTGTCCAAGAAAAACGAAGGTTTGAGAGCAAATCAATCGTATGGCTTCAAGAATTTCAATTTGTGTTTGATCTTCAAGCCTTAATTTGCAAGAAAATTTTCAAGAAACTTTTCTAATCCAAATCCCAAGCCCCCTCTTCAGATCTGCAATGAAACAATGGAGAAAACCCTTAAAAATGCTCAAAGGTGAAGATATTTATATTTACAAGGGTTAGAGAAAAATATATGCAAAAATCTTTTCACAAATTTATTTACAAATTTTACAATGAAAATGATAGAATATTTACAATAATTTACAAACAATTTACAAGTCTAATATATGGGTATGAGTACACCTCCGCCCGTAGACTAGATAATATAGGTCTTCGAAATAACAGATAGGTCATTAAAATCTCTTTAAAATAAATGAAAGATTTAATTTTAAAATGAGTGATCTTGGTAGAGCAAAAGGCAAGAAACTCCATTTAAAGTGTCTTATGATGAGCCTTTGAGAGTCTCACTATGGGTTCTTAGTTGCTATGGGCCGAGGAGATGAAGATCCAAACAAGGATTACCACAAATGCTCAACTCGAGTACTTAGTTAATTCAAGCAAGAATTTCCCCAAGTCCTCGATACCTGATCAGAAAAGATTTTCTACACAACTTCGAAAGATTTTGTTAGTTTCAATAGGGATGGGTTAGCATAACAAGAAGGAAGTCTAGTGTCCAAGCAGGGATCCGCCTAATCAAATGTGTTTCCCAATCCAAATCTAGGAGCAAACAAGCTACAATAAATCCAGATGCCTATCGGAATAACAAACTAAAACCCAGTAGAAATTTAAGTACAATTATTAAAATAAATTTACCATAACAAGCTGAAGACATACACAGATAGCTTTGCCACAAAGACTTTGATATTATTGATCATAAAAATATTACAGAGCTTTCCCAGCTAATTACACCATCCAAAGATGTTACAACGAGGAGCCTCAGGCTCAATTTATAGAAAATAGAGAGATCTAGATCCCCTCCAAGTGGAAAACAGCTAGGTCCAAAGAAGTGCACAATTTTGACTTGATTCTGGATAATAACAACTGCTAGATACTTGATCGATGTCAAGATTAAATCTGGTCCCTTGATCTTGTTGAAGAAATTCAAATTCCATAATAAACCCCTTTTTTCTTGGTCCAAAAAATATTATTTTGAACTTTTTCCCTCAAAAAATCACTTTTGACTTAACCACCTTGGTCCATAAGTTTATAGAAAATAGAGAGATCTAGATCCCCTCCAAGTGGAAAACAGCTAGGTCCAAAGAAGTGCACAATTTTGACTTGATTCTGGATAATAACAACTGCTAGATACTTGATCGATGTCAAGATTAAATCTGGTCCCTTGATCTTGTTGAAGAAATTCAAATTCCATAATAAACCCCTTTTTTCTTGGTCCAAAAAATATTATTTTGAACTTTTTCCATCAAAAAATCACTTTTGACTTAACCACCTTGGTCCATAAGTTAATTTTTCTTAAAAAAATGATTTTTCCCTTGATGGAGGACCTTGAAAAATTAATTGCTTCTTGACCCACGAATTTTCTTCAACCAACTGAACCTAGAAAATTATTTTTCTTGAAAAATAATTCTTTTTTGGTCCCATCGAATTTCTTGTATGTTTGTTTGTTTGTTTTACCTTGGTATTGAGTTTATCAAATTTAATTCTTCCTCGGGAAAGACCACCTTCTCCAAAAGTTCATTTTTCCACTTGGAGTTATTTTCTCTCAATTTTAATTTTTTTTGACTATTTGCAGGCTAAATTTTGTCGTCTTTTGCTATAAAACCAAAAATAAAAATAATTTGAGGGGAAAGACATATATTCAACCCTCAAAAGGTGTCTAAACACAAAGTTGAGGTGTAAAGATTCTAATTATGAGTACTCTACCCCCTTCATCTTTTACAGACATTTAATTTTACAATTTACATCCGAATAATTATTAAATTTATGACTAGTTGGAAATTTTAATAATTAAGAATAAACACTTAGACTTAACCAAATTTTGCAAGACTCAAGACATGATCTAGAATGATAATTATACATAGACTCGATAACACTAGGACTCACCTAAGACCATACCATCGATCCCCACTCTATGTTTGGGGATGCGTGGGAGAAAAACTCTTCCAATTGTTTGGGTTCAAAAACAGGAATAATTAGTAGAAGGTAAAAAACTCCCTAGAGGAAACTCTTTGCTAAGGGGCATATGCTACCTAGATGATTTTAGATGGCTTTATAATCATACTAGAATCATTTTTATAATGAATGCCCATAGGGCTACAAAATTTGGGCTTACATGACTTGACAGACTGTTGAAAGATAATGATGATCTCTGACTGCTTGAGCATGATGGACTGCTTTGAAAAAAATGTATGCTGCTATAGGGTAGTTGACATGTAGCAGTCAACAAGTCCCAAATCAGGTCGAACTACTCCTTTATATAGCCTTTCCAAGGGGTTGAATTCCCTTCTTTAGGCCAACTTGAAGCTGCAAGGGCTGACTTGTGCTATTGGAGTTTCCAGGGCTTTATAGACTCAAAAATGTTGAAGAATCAAGGGCAATTAGGTGTAGTGAGATTCTTCTTGACTTGATAACAATTTGTGAGGTCTTTTTACTTTTTCTTGTTAGCTTAATCTTCTTCTTCTTCTTATTAATGCATGTGTGTGTACTTCATCAAACTGCTACCAAAAACATAAGAACAAGAACACAAGATGTTGGCTCTCTGCCTGGGCCAAAACCTTTTTTCTCTTGAGAGGAAAACCCTTTGGTAAATTTCTCTTATTGAAGCTTCTTATTGATCAATGCCAAACCTTAGACCCTTGACAAGAATATCCTCCAAGCACAAGTCAAGTCCCTCATCTTTTCTGCACTTTGTTCCCTGACACTTCCTTCTTCCGGCACTTCGTCCTTCGTCCAACTGTTGTTAGATCTTGTTGCACTTGCTTTAGAAGAGATACCTTTGATGAGATTCTTTCCTTATGATGATCCCTTCCTTCTCTTCAAACAACAAACTTGTATGACTATAATGGGAGGGCTGTTATGATAGCAGAGGCAACCTCCTTCTCTTCGCACGTGTGATTGTATTCCTTATGATATTGACCTCTTCCTTCTTCGCTTGAGTGAGGGGCCTTATAGGCCTTCTTAGATTGCCTAACCAACGAAGTTATGTGACTGTGATAGTAGTGCTGTAATAACCGCAGGGAGAGGCTCTTTCCTTCGCACGTGTGACTGCAATAAGCCCTAGAACAAAACTCTAAAGCTCGATGTTTCTTCTTTCTTCCTCACTGTCCTTGGAGACCCTTTTCCTGTCCTTTTGTTACCCTTTACTTGCCTCCTCACTTCGTTGATTTCAAAGATACGAATGTGTTGTCTTTTGAGGGAGTGGACAACCTCTATATATAGCAATGTTGTGAAAATCGCGATCGAGATTAAATCGGCACAGGGAACAAATCGAAAAAAATCGGAAAAATCTGGAAAAAATCGGAAAAAATCGGGAAAAAATCGTTTGGTACAAAAATATTCATTTTTTTTTTTTCAATTTTTTTAATATCTAAACCATCTACAACATAAAATAAATACATTGACACATAAATATGATAAAAAAAACTAATATATAAGATGTTTAATATCATTTATAGCGCTAAAATCACACATAACATTGAATCATGTCCTGAATAGTAAGTCCTGACTCTTGAGTCCCAACTCAGTGTCAAAATATCAACAAAAAATATGATAATGTATCTCATCATGTCATAAATTATAATGTCATATACAATAAAATGAAAGTCTAATCCTATTGATTTCCTTTGCCCCTCTTGCGAGAAAATGCCACAGCTTTCCCTTTCCTTCTAGATGTAGATGCTGGTGCCCGTGCTGGTGGAGATGGTAGTGGAGTCTGATGTGCTCTAGAAGCTGAAGAACTAGAAGTAGGAGCTATAGGAGGTAGACCACGTCCTCTACTGGTGGCAGTGGTAGCCCGGGCAGGCGGTGTCACCACCTCCTCCTCCTCCTCCTCCTCCTCTTGCTCCTGCTCCTCCTCCCCCTCCACTACATCCTGCACTAACCAATCATCAGCAGAATCCATGAGAGGCCTCTCGGTCTCAACCCTCCATGCAGCAGTGGTGTCAATCCCATCCAATGAGATGGCATCCACATCAGGTGTCCTCTCAAGTTGCCTCACCCACAATCGAAGATTGTAAGAGACGTAGACCATGTCATTAAGTCGCTGGGACTCCAACCTGTACAAAGATCATGAAATAATAATTAATAATTATAAAAAAAATATTGTTTAA